>PVJA010031418.1:0-24933 GCA_004027025.1 Myocastor coypus
GTGACTCTCCTTAGACGCACTGCAGTTCATTCATCCCTTTCCTCTGAGGTCCCATAATCTCCTTGACCAGGAAATTTGGGACACCTCTGAGTTATAGGATATTACAGCACAGGTTCTCTTATATCCTGGGTCTTTATTGACCTTGAAGGGCTAGGGCCAAAATATTGGCTATCCTTATAGCTCTTCTTTTTCTCCAATTTTCGGTCTGTTAATTTACATTCTTAACCCTCCAGCAGAAAAGCTTTGTGATACTATTACTCTATAACATAGGTACTGGGCTTATCATCACTGGCTTTCTGAGTATCAAATATCTTTGACTTAGCTTGGAAATGATATTTTCTGACCATCATTGATATTCTAATAACTTTCCATACAAAGATCTACATTTATTGAATGTTTAACATAGGTTAATGAATAAAAAGCAAGTTGTGATTTGGTGAATCCATACTTTAAAAAAAGCAAAATAAATTCAGGCCTTCTTTTTTCTCCCTTCCAGTACCCAGAAATCTTCATTTCTCCTTTCTGGTCCAACTTCTTCCTAATGGCTTCTGATGTCCTAAGAGCTGTGACCGCACAATACAGTTCCTCATGTTACAGTGACCCCAAACCAAAAAATAATTTTGGTGGCTACTTCAAAACTATAATTTTGCTACAGTTATGTTTCAGAATGGCTTTAGGCAACCCCTGTGTTTTGGTCATTCGACCCCCGCTGGGGTCGCGGACCCACAGGTTGAGAACTGCTGTGAGAGTTCAGTCAGAGTCTAGCAACAAGCTGATAGGAGCCTAGGAGGTAAGAACCATAACATGAAAAATCTAGAATTGCCCAGTTTGCCTAAAGGCAACAGACATCTCTGGGCATTCTTAGGAGACAAAGTAGAATACTTATAAAGCTAAAATTATCACTAAGTGGAAAGACTCCCCCTTGGCCTTTCTGTCATCCACAAGTACAGCTGTGTCATGGAGATGAGGTGAAGACTTCCAAACAGGGCTTCCTTAGGGTCTCAATCTTTTAAGAATTTATTTATTTTATTTATTTTCTTGTTTCAGAACCTTTATTTGTTTATTCACTCACTTTTATGGCCGGCTCAGCCCGCCCCAAGGGCAGGGCTGGCGCAGCATGTGGTGCCGGGGATCGAACCGCGGTCCCCGAAGCCGCCCAAGCTTTCCCAAGCAGGCACTTTAGACCACTGAGCCATCCCGCCGGGCCCTAGGGTCTCAATCTTACCTCAGAAAAATCTTTTACCGATTGAGAGTTAAGAGGTTAATACTTGTCATCAGCCAAGCCCACAACTTAAATCTAAAGTTTTACTTTTCTTTTTTTTTTTTTTTGTCTTTTGAGATGGTCTCACTATACAGTTCAGGCTAGCCTTGAGCTCATTTTTGTAGCCCAGGCTGGTCTTGAACTCGTACTGATCTACCTGCCTCAGTCTCCCAAGTGCTGAGATCAGAGGTGTGCACCACCACACCCGGCCCTACCTTTATTTTTTAATTTATTTTTCTTTTAAGGTTTTCTTTTATTTTTTATTTATTTTTAAATTATTTTTTTCTTGTTTCAGAACTTTTGTTTGTTTATTTATTTATTTTTATGGCCGGCTCACCCTGCCCTGAGGGCAGGGCTGGCGCAGCATGTGGTGCCAGGGATCAAACCGAGGTCCCTGCAGCAGCCTAAGCTTTCCTAAGCAGGCGCTTTAGACCACTGAGCCATCCTGTCGGGCACCCTACCTTTCTTTCTTTCTTTATTTCTGGTGGGACCAGGGTTCAAACTCATGACCTTACACTTGCCAGGCAGGCACTTGTGCCATGGAGCTATCTCCCAGCCCCACCTTTATTTTCTTTACTAATCAAATATATGTTTTGGGGTCAGCGAGATAGCTCAGTAAAATAAGCATTTGCCTGGCAAGCACAGGGTCCTGAGTTCAATCCTTGGTACTGGCGAAAAAAAAAAAAAAAGTTTTTTTCAATAATGAAAACGTAATTAAAAGAATAGTATTTCTCTCTCACTTTTTTTTTTTTTTTTTTTTTTTTAAGTTGCCGTAAGTGCCATTATTGCTGAATAGCTCCTCTGAAGTGAACCACAGTTACAGTGTGGATACAGGAGGAATGAAGGGAAGGAGCTAACTCCAGGTGACATCCTCACAGTTGATGACAAAGGAGACAAGAACCTAGTATAGCCAGAGAAGCAGTAAGCCAGTGGACTTCTTACTTCTCTCCACAGTGCTACTCCTTGCTCTCAGCCTGCTGAGAAGTTTGGAATTAGAACTGGGACAGATGTTGTAGCTTTTCTGTAATTGTGATGCACTGCTTTAAGAAGTAGCAACATTGGGCTGAGGGCATCCCTCAATGCTAGTCTTGCATGCCCTTCACGTGCAGGACTCTGGATTTAATCCCTGATTCCAAACAAATAATAGGAGCACTGTTTTGTGACTAATCAAAAACGAAGTCAGAAAAGCATAAAAATAAAAGTTCCCTGCAACTGTGTTATCTAAGGGTAAAGGTTTTTATTTTTTATGTTATTTATTTATTTATTTATTTATTTTTGCAGAACCAGGAATTGAACTCAGGCCCTTGCTCTTACCAGGGAAGTGCTTATTATTCTACTGAGCTATCTCCCTAGCCCTCAAGTTTTTATTTTCTTATTCTGGTTATCAAAAGTATATTCATAGCTGAATATTTGGCAAGCATGGAGAATTAAAAAGTATTTAGAGAATTTGGGCCAGGGATATGGCTTAGCAGCTTAAGCATTTCCCTGGCAAGTGCAATGTCTTGAGTTCTATCTTCGGTACCATGGAGGAAAAATAAAAGTAGTTAGAGAAAATTCATAATTTTATAAAGAGTCAGCCATGGATTGATACATGTGTATAGTTTTTTGTTTTTTGTTTTTTGTTTTTTGTTTTTTTTTTTTGGTGGGACCGGGGTTCAAACTCATGACCTTGTACTTGTCAGGTAGGCACTTGTGCCACAGAGCCATCTCTCCAGCCCCTTTTAAACTTCTTATTAAAGCTGGGCATTATGGCACACAGTTGTCATGCCAGCACTTTGGGAGGCTGAGGCAAGAGGATTGCTTGAAGTTTGAGACCACTCTGGGCTATAAAATGTATTCAAGACCAGCATGAACTGCATAGTAAAACTTTATTTCAAAAAGACAAAATAAAATAAAATTTTTATTAAAATCCATTCTTATTTATTTATTTATTTATTTGTCTTTGAGACAGGGTCTTGCTATGCATTTCAGGCTGGCCTTCAGCTCACTTTTGTAGCCCAGGCTGGTCTCTAACTCGCACCAATCCTGCCTCAGCCTCCCGAGTGCTGGGATTACAGGCGTGAGCCACTACACCTGGCTCAAAAGCATTTCTTTAAAAGAAGTAATTTAAGGCTTTTGATTTATCTTGTCAAATTGCCTTCCACTTCCACCTGAATGCTGTAATGGACTTTAAAAGCTACTGTCTAGGCGTTGGAGCGATAGCTCAGTAGAATAAGTGCTTGCCTGGCAAGTACAGGGTCCTGAGTTCAATCCCCGGTACCACAAAAACAACAACAATAACAACAAAAAACACCATATAAAAGCTACTGTCTGACAAGATATGTCATTTCCATAGAAGTATCTGATAATAGATAATGTTCTTGGTTCTAAAGTAGTCCAGGCATGGCCTCAGGCTGAATAATTCCAGGCTGGCTGTTCAGTTGTAGTTTTTTTTTTTTTTTTTTTGTACTTAGGACAGGTCTACAGGGTACAGGATCTACAGGGTCTCACTAAGTAGATCCGCCCCCCAAAGCACTGGGATTACAGGTGCGCCACCACTTCCAGTCTCAATCACCCTCTCAGTGTGCCCTTCAGGCAGAGCCTGCACACACGCTCTGCATAAGCAGGTGCTTCAGTCCACTGTCTCAGGCCAACCCTCTCAGTTGCAGTTGTTCCTTAGAGGATGGATTTATAGAATCCAAATGTGAGAGCTGTTCCATACCACATTTCAGATGCATGGCTGCTGCCTCAGAGTAGCTTAAAGAGTTTTCAACCTTACAATTTCAAAAAGTAAGAGTAAAGTAAAATGGATATCCTGAAAGTTGCTCCAATAGGGAAAAGGTGTTTGTGAGAGAGCAAGAGCCCAATCACTTACCTATTCAGTGTGAGGGACCTGAATCATTCTCATGCTCTCCTTGGGCCTTCAGAGCTGGCAAAATATGGCCTCAGGCTACCCTTCAGCTGCAAGTCCCATAGCTCCTTATTTCTCATTGATGACTTTTGTTTACAGTTCTTAAGACCTTTGCTCCCTTTTACTGAAACAAAAAAAGTAAAGTCTTACTATGTAGTTCATGCAGGACTTGAACTTATGATCCTCCTACTGTGGCCTACAGAATTCTGGGATTACAAATGTGCGAGGCTGTGCCAGCCTGGTTTTTTCTTCCTCCTCAGCTTCCTTCTGTGTGTGTATGTATGTGTGTGTGTGTGTAGTGAGTAATTTTAATATGTTCTATGGATACAAGAGACTTTGTTCTCAGTTGGGAAAAAACATAAGGAAACTCTTCTCAAAAGCTTTCCTTATTTTTCCCTATCCCTAGCCTCTATTCCCTTTTTCCCTGTAACCGGAGTTGATTTTTGCAATAGGCTTTGTCATATCACATTGCTAATGGCTGCCCACTACCCAGAGCTCTCATCCTTGCATGTTAACAGTCTCACTGTAAGAAATCTGCCTTAACTCTAGCGGGGGAAGCCCAAGAGAGAAAGGACTTTCATTGGCTTAGCAGGGCTCGCTTGTGTGTGTGTGGTGGGGGGTCACATACACACCACCAAACATTCACTGGCCTTCCTCCTTATTGCTAACTGAGGCCATGTGAAGAAAATACTAGAGTTAGTTTTAAAAGAAGAAAAGACAGCTTTTAGGTTAACATATTGAACAAAGAGTTTTCAAGTGAGGAGTGTGATAAGCAGGCTGGAGTTGCAGGTAGTAAAAAGTAGAAGCAGATGAAAGGGACTGAACAAGGATATAAAGTATAAGCGCAAGACAGGAGAAAGTTGAGACTAGATTCAGGGAAAATATAGAACCTTAAGATAAGCATGATCTTTTAGGGCTGGCGAGATGGCTCAGCGATCTAAAGTATCTGCTTAGGCAAACTTAGGCAACCTCAGGGACTATGGTTCAATCCCTAGCACCACTTGCTGCGCCAGCCCCACCCTAAGGGCAGGCTGAGCCAGCAGTAGTTCAAAAAAAAAAGATCAATGTGATCTTCTGATAAGCTGAAGGCTGAGTAGTGGATTCTTTATGAAATTACATGAGGTTATGTTAATGAATTGCTTCTAGACTGGGCAAAGTATTATTAGTATTACTAGTAATATTGATATTGTATAAAAAATGTCTATACATTGGCCTAGGGGTATAGCTCAGTGCTTTGCTAGCATGCACAAAGTTTGGATTTGATCTCCAAAGTTAAAAAAAAAATAGAAGATTCCTATATAATATTAAAAAGTAGTGTTGGATATGGTAGCACACACCTGTAATCCCAGCACTTAAGAGGCTGAGTCAGGAGAATCACTTCTGGTTTGAGGCCAACCTGGACCTGGACTCCGTGGTGAACTTAATCAAGGCTAGCCCAAATTACAGTGAGACCTTGTATTTAAAAAAAAAAAAAAAAAAAAAAAGAGCCAGGTGTGGTGGTGCACGCCTGTAATCCCAGTACTCGGGAGGCTGAGGCAGGAGGATCAGTGTGAGTTCTTGAGACTACCCTGGGCTACAAAAGTGAGCTTAAAGCCAGCCTGAACTGGATAGTGAGACCCTGTCTCAAAAAGACCAAAAAATAAATAAATAAAAATAAATAAATAAATAAAATAAAAGAGCCGGGTGTGGTGACTCACGCCTGTAATCCCAGCACTCGGGAGGCTGAGGCAGGAGGATTGGTGCGAGTTCCAGACCAGCCTGGGCTACAAAAGTGAGCTCAAAGCCAGCCTGAACTGCACAGTGAGACCCTGTCTCAAAAAATAAATAAATAAATAAATAAATAAATAAATAAATAAATAAATAAATAAAATAAAAGGCTGGGAAGATAGTTCAGTAGTCTAAGTGCCCGCCTGGCAGGTGCCAGGATGTGGGTTTGATCCCTGGTATTGCATGCTGCGCAGGCCCCTCATTGAGCCTGAGCCAGCTACTAAAACCAAGTGGTGGTGCACACCTATAATCCCAGTGCTTGGGAAGCTGAGATAGGAGAATCTCTTTGACTCCTAGCTGCTAAGTGAGGCCCTGACTAAATAAATAAATAAATAAATAAATAAATAAATAAATAGGGGCTGGGGAGATAGCTCCGAGGCACAAGTGCCTGCTGGGCAAGTGCAAGGCCGTGAGTTTGAACCCTGGTCCCACAAAAATAAATAAATAAATAAATAAATAAATAAATAAATAAATAAAGATTTTAAAAAGATAGATATATATCCAAAATTGTACACTCGATTCATACTATAGCCTGCCTATTATTAGAAACAGGTTTTTTTCTTTCTTTTTTTTTTTTTAAAAAAACCAGGGATCACTCAAGACCTTGTGCTTGCTGGGCAGGCTGCTGAGTTATATATTTCCTAGTCTGTTACCTTATAAATTTACCTGAATTATTTCAGATTGACCAGTGAACAAAAGAAGTAGTAATAGCCAGAAAGTGGTAATATAATAAAGTGTAGAAAGAGATATGTGACAAATCAGAATGAGTTGCGCTTATTACAACATAGTTAGCTGGGGGCCAGCCAAATAGCTCAAGCCTATTAAAGTGCCTGCTTAGCCAGACTCAGGGGCTGGGGTTCATCCCTGGTGCACTGTCAGCCCTGGCCCCATGCTGAGCTGAGATGGCAATTGAGACTGGGTGTGGTGGTGTACACCTGTAATCCCAGCTCTTAGGAGGCTGGAAACAGAAGAATCACTCACTATGAGTTTGAGAGCCTACAGACTCTATCCCCTATACTAAATGCATTCAAAAAACAAAAAACCCTCTACATCTTTCATTGAGAAGAGGCAGTTCTGAATAGAGCAGTATGTGAAAAACCTGTATGATTTCAGGATTATTTTATAAGCTTGGAGAATGAAATAATCATATCCTTGGAGATGGTACCCTGAGCCAGGGAGGTACATACGACCTGGGGCAGTGCCCTCAGAGCACATTCTCATTGTGGAGTCACATTCTGGAATGTTGGGCTAGGAATGCTGAACACAGGAAAGCCTGTAGGACAGATGGTAGTTGACCAAAGCAAGAGGATGGCAGCAGCTCGCTCTCTTCCTGTAGGGGCCTGAGCTTTGAGCTGGTCAGGGTTTCCTTGCCTCATTTTCAGAGGGAGTTTGGTGTAAGCTATTCATACACATACTTATTCATGATGTGTACATCCAGCCTTAGGGTGAGTACCCTTCACACTTCAGGAGCTTGCTATCCTCCCCCACCAACACACACACGCGCACGCGCGCACGCACACGCACACACACAGATTCACTAACTGCCTGGCCCTGGGGAGATCCTCTGGTTAAGGCCATGGTATAGACTCCTGTGGCCTTCAGTTCTCAGTGGCACAGCTAAGTCCAAGCTGGAATATTTAAGCAGGACTGCCTCAAAGGTTTGGGTGTGACAAAGAAGAACTCTGGCCACTGGTTGTCAGAGTAGCAAGTTGTTGGTCACTTGGTGGAGCTTGGATTCTCTAGAATCATCACTTTCTGTAGCATGGGCTTTTCCCTTTCTCCCTGTTCTTTCTATCAAGAGACAGACCTAAGAAACAGGGAAGCCATCTTGAATTTTCTTTCCGGATCTGTCCCCTTCCAGAAGGAAACCAAATTTAGTTAGTGTCTACTCTTTTTCCCAATATTTCATACTTTATGTATAAGTGCATATATAATCTTTATTGATGCTTTTAAAATACCTATGTGATAATCATATACACAGCTAGGATATAGCTCAACAGCATGGCACCTGCCTGGCAAGTGCAAGGTCCTGAGTTCAACTCACACTACAAAAAAAAAAGAACAACTTTCTACATATTGCTCCTATTCAGCATTATATGTTCAGGCTTTCTGTGTTAATACTTACAGTCCTAGTCTCATTTTTATCTGTATTAGTAAATAAATCATAATTTATATCAGTTTCCCTATTGAATATGTGGGCTATTTTCTAACTTTTTAAGATAACTAAGCAAAGTCGCAGTACATCTATATCCATGCTTTTCTTTGTGTATGTGTGTATGTGCGCATGCACATGCACAGTGATATTTGAAAATATCATTAAGTTTCTATAGGATAAATTTTTTTTCTCATTTTTTTGAGAAATGGTCTTGCTATGTAGTATAAACTGATCTTGAACTCAGTGTGAAGCTCAGGCTGCCGTGAACTAGATCTTCATGCCTTAGCCTCCCGAGTGCTGAGATTACAATTATACACCACTACCCCAGCTCTTTTTTTCCTAGCAGTACTGGGGGTTAAGCCCAGGGCCCTTCACACATACTAGGCAACAGCTGTATCACTGAGCTACACCCCCAGCCTGATATGTACTTACTAACTTCACTAGACATTACCAAATTGTTTCCTGGGATAGTTGTTCCAGTCTGTATACCTACCAAGGAAATGTGTGAATTCTTACTTTTTTATGCTTGTAAAATAGCACCTCATTGAATTTTTTTTTTCATTGAATTTAATTTGTGCTTTCCCAGCTGTTTACTGATCTTTATGCCATTCTTAGTTTTTTATTATTCTATTTTTTCATAATACCACAAGCATTTATCATGGGTTGTTCATTGTCTACCTCCCTGCCTAGAGCACAAATCTGTAAAAACAGGAATCAATTCTCTCTTGTTTGCTGTTTCATACTCAGAGCTTAGTTCAGTCAAGCATATAGTAATGATTTAATAAATGTAAATTTATTGAATAAACATGGTGGGAAGGGATTCCCTCAGTAAGTCTGGTATTAATTATAGGACACTAAATGCACTAACAACAATTTATATTCCTCTTATCCAAGCCCTATGTTTTTTTTTTTTGTTTTTTTTTTTTGTTTTGTGGGACCAGGGTTCGAACTCACAACCTTGCACTTGCCCAGCAGGCACTTGTGCCTCAGAGCTATCTCCCCAGCCCCTTAAGCCCTATGTTTTATGTCATAGCTGTTCACAGATTCTGTCCTTTCTTTGTTCAAGCCTTTGAACTGAGAATAACGGAAATATGAGATCACACGTGGCTTGATTTGATAGGGATATCTGTCTGTAACAGTCTGGGCCTATGGTTTGAAATATACTGATGTCTAACTAGCCTGAGATTGTCTTCTGTGTCCCACACCAAAGGAAAAGCCAGAGCTTTGATGAGGTTCATTATTAGATAGAAAATTAAATTAGAAGCCTTCTGCCTTTACTGAGATTCTTTTTTTCTTTTTTTTTTTTTTTTTTTTTTTTGGGGGGGGGGACCCGGGTTCGAACTCACGACCTTGCACTTGCCCAGCAGGCACTTGTGCCTCAGAGCTATCTCCCCAGCCCCCTTTTTTTGTCTTTTTGAGACAGGGTCTCACCATGCAGTTCAGGCTGGCCTTGAGCTCACTTTTGTAGTCTAGGCTGGTCTTGAACTCACATCGATCCTTCTGCCTCAGCCTCCCATGTGCTAGGATTACAGGCATGCACTACCATGCCCGGCCTTCACTGAGATTCTTTTTTTTTTTTAGGACCGGGGTTCAAACTCACAACCTTGCACTTGCCCAGCAGGCACTTGTGCCTTGGAGCTATCTCCCCAGCCCCTCTTTTTCTTTTTAAAAAAAAAAAAAATTATTTATTTATTTATTTATTTATTTTTATTTATTTATTTATTTTTTTTTTGTCTTTTTGAGACAGGGTCTCGCTATGCAGTTCAGGCTAGCCTTGAGCTCACTTTTGTAGCCCAGGCTGGTCTCGAACTCGCACCGATCCTCCTGCCTCAGCCTCCCGAGTGCTGGGATTACAGGCGTGAGCCACCACGCTCGGCTTTTTTTTTTTTTTTTTTTAATTTAGTTCAGAGGACTCACCGAGATTCGTCTCTCTCAAAGTGAGCTCCGACCCACCGAAGAATATTACTTTTATTGAATACTGAAGGACAGCCTAAGGAATTTGCATAATTGCTTTGGGGAATGCAAACTAGAGACCACTACTTCTGTCACCATTTACCTAACATCAGGCTAATACTAATGCTAATTGAAAACATTGTAAACAGGGGAGAAAACAACCAGTAACTTCCCCAATGAAGGAAGAGACAACAATGGAGGAGCCATTAGAATAAGCTGTTATTCTGTCTCCTTGAATCCCAGGTTACAGGTAACCCATTAGAGCTGTCTTTGGGCTTTGTCTATTATCTCTCACTATCTAAGATGTGAACTCTTTACTTCCACATATCCCCCTTTTTTATTTATTTATTTACTTTTTTTTTTTTTTTTTTAAACATGAAAAGGATTAAGGTTTTCAATGCCACTAGAGATTTTTTGTAACAAGTCAAGTTTGGTTTCATAAAATGGGAGTTGTACAGAATAAAGAAGTATTTCAGTCATTTTTTAAACAAGGTTGACATTGTAGATTAACAATTTGACTTTCTCACTTAACAACTTGTTGTAATTCACTTATCTTATTTTTTAACTCCAAGTCTATGTGTCTTTGAGAAGTCCATAGTTGTTTTGAGTCTTTGTGCCACTGCTGCACAAAACGAACAGTTTGTACTCCTTGACTCAATGCGACTCTGGCTGTAGCAGTTCTGGATGTGAAGGCTATCATGAGTTCAAGCTTTCCTTTTTGTTCTTCAACCTCTCCATCAGATGTTGGAGTAGCATCATGGGAAGGGAGTCTTGCCACGAGTGATGTTGTATCCAAAGTCAGACTCTGCTCCTTGTCTTGAGAATATAGATATTATTCCTAGAAAAATTAAAGCAGAAATGACAATAAAGCCGTCATATTGATGCAAGAAGAAAAGACCAATCTCTGATGGGTGATCTCCCAATGATTTGTTCCTCGGGCTCCCTCTGGGTGATGATTAATCCTAGATGTCAATCCCTAGTCGTCTTCCGTGCCCCACGTTGCGCACCACTTGTGATGTTCTGGTGTCGGTGCCGAAAGAAACGACGAGAAACCTGATGAATTTAGTTCAGAGGACTCACCGAGATTTGTCTCTCTCAAAGTGAGCTCTGACCCACCCTCACTGAGATTCTTATTGACAGAATTAATCTGCTCTCATCTGATGTATTATCCTTATGAGCAGTAATTCATGAGGATAAATAATTTTTAATTTTTGAGAAATATGTAAGTTGGTGAAGAGTAGACCAAATCTCAGCTAACTTTTCTACAGTCTGTTCTATCTCATCCCTCAATGCTGTCCTGCTCCTGGCAGCACTGATGGCAGCTTTTTCTGTCCTTGTTCAATCCTCAGCTCTGACTACATCTTAAACTTTACTCCATTGCCAAACCATGTGGTGGCACACACCTGTGATCTCAGCACTCAGGAGGCTGAGGCAGGAAGATTACCTCTTTACAGGTCAGCCAGGCTACATAGCGAAATATATATATATATATGCCAGTCTGAACTATATAGCAAGACCCTATCTTAAAAAAAAAGAAAGCCTTAATTAGAATTCTTTGACATATAGGGAATAAATCCACTCAATTTAGTTTGAACTACGGTCAACCCAGGATTATCTCAGAACCTAAAGTGCATTTATAGCTAGAATCGGGAGTAGTGAGAACTCCCAAGTATACTTTTGTCTTCAAGGGAAGAACGAAGCTAAGGATGGAATCTCCTAGACCCAATTATAGATTCCTAGGGGAGCACGCTGATCTAGCATGGCCAGGTGCTTTCCTGTGTTCTACCTCCTATAATACGTTGACAATACAGAATTACCAAGCCCAGGAAAGGAGGAAGGAGTCTTAAGTACACACTCTCAGGTGTCTGCTCAAATTATCTGTAGGTGAACATATGCCGAGAGGTTTGGAACCTGTTTTTGCCAATGGTTTCTTTTTTTTTTTTTTTTTTTGGTGGAACCAGGGTTCAAACTCACGACCTTGCACTTGCCAGGCAGGCACTTGTGCCACAGAGCTATCTCCCTGGCCCCGCCAGTGGTTTCTTTTATCTTGTTTCCTTAACTTTTCCTCTCCCAAGTATTATTTGGCTCTTACCCAGCTTACTGATCTCCTCAGAGCCAATTGCAAATATATTTTTCCCCCAAAGTATTCTTAATTTTTTAATCCTCCCTCTCTCTCTCTGTTTCTGTCTTTCTGTCTCTCTCTGTCTCTGAACCCCTCTCTCTGTTTCTCTCTCTCTCTTTTTTTTTTTGTCTTTTTGAGACAGGGTCTTGCTATGCAGTTCAGACTGGCCTTGAGCTCACTTTTGTAGCCCAGGCTGGTCTCGAACTCACATCAATCCTCCTGCCTCAGCCTCCCAAGTGCTGGGATTACAGGCGTGAGCCACCACGCCCGGCTCTCTCTCTCTCTTATACAGTGTCTTGCTATACAACTCAGACTCATGATCCTCTTGTCTCACCCTCCCCAATACTGGGATTACATGCATGCACCACCAAACCCAGTTTCAGTGACAGGTACAGTGTGGGCTGGCACAGCATGCAGTACCAGGGATTGAACTTGGGTCTTTGCACTTGCCAGGCAGGCACTTACACTGCTGAGCTATCTTCCCAGCTTCAAATGTACTCTTTAACAGATCTCTCTGCCTTTCTGAATTCCTAAATGAGCTTTCAGGTTGGTAGGGTGTATTTTTCTCTTGATTTGTTTACTTATCAGGAAAAAATAGAAAATGTGGATATTATATATAATATGCTTATAGTTCATTAGTGTGTCCTGCCTGCCTGTAAGTGAAAAATAGCAATGAATGGCCAGCAAGATGGTTCAGCAGTCTAAAGTGCTTGCTTAGGAAAACTTAGGCAACCACAGGGACCACCATTCAATCCCCAGCACCACATGCTATGTTAGCCCCACCCCCAGGGCAGGCTGAGTCGGCCATTAAAAAAAAAAATAGCAAGGAAGCAGATATTATGAACTTTTTTTTTTTTAATTCAAATTAGTGATTATCAAATTTATTGTTATGAATATTTTTTAAATCCCTATACAATGTGATAAAAGCAGTTACACATTTTTACACAGGCATTTAGAAACCTTAAGTACATATAAAATTGTAGCCACTCGAACCTACAGTATTTCTCCTAGTATTCTACTCTCATTTAATATTTTTTTTTAAATTTTATTTATGTATTTTTTTCTTGTTTCAGAACCTTTGTTTGTTTATTGACTCATTTTTATGGCCAGCTCAGCCCACCCCAAGGGCAGGGCTGGCGCAGCATGTGGTGCCGGGAATCGAACCACAGTCTCTGAAGCTGCCCAAGCTTTCCCAAGCAGGCGCTTGAGACCACTGAGCCATCCCACCGGGCCCCATCTTTTTTGTTTTCTTGTAAACCAATCATTTTACTTGAAAGGGTATATCTATCAGTAACTGAAATTACATTAGAAGCAGCACAAATCTAAAAGACAAGAACAACAGGCATTCCAAGCATAATTTTAGTGTTACCCACTGCTATCCTCAGTGTGAAAACTATTTTGATGGTTCTTAGGACCATTATCTAATACATCCTGTATATAAGTACATGGTTTTGCTCCAGCCATGTTTCCTGTCTTTTGTGTTTGCAGTCACTTTGTTGTTTAATGCTTAAGTCCTTGGTTTCCATTCAGCTGTGTTACGCCTTTCCATTTTATTATGAACGTTAGCAACCTGGAAAGTTCATTTTGCCTTTGCTGAGACCTTATACTCTCTTGCAGGAACATGATATAGAAACACCTCATGGTATGGTCCATGTCACTATAAGAGGCTTACCAAAAGGAAACAGACCAGTTATCTTAACATATCATGACATTGGACTCAATCGTATGTATTTGATTTTATACTTTCTCAGTTTGTTGTAATACTTACTTGTATGTTAAAAAATATATATAGCATTTCATAGAGCAGAGATTTTCCCCTCTATCTTTATTTTCTTTATTGCTACATTTATTACTCTCAGGGTTAAAGTTCTTGGTAAATGTAGATGGGAGTGTGCTGGAGGATAGTAGAATTAACATCTTTCGTGTCACAAGTGCTAAGGGACAGCAATTTATATAATTAACTGATTAACAAAGTAGAGTTGAGGGGCCTGGCGGGATGGCTCAGTGGCCTAAAGTGCCTGCTTGGAAAAGCTTGGGCGGCTTCAGGGACCACAGTTCAATCCCCAGCACCACATGCTGTGCCAGCCCTGCCCTCGGGGTGGGCTGAGCCGGCCATAAAAATAAATAAACTAACAAAAGTTCTGAAACAAAATAAATAAACAAACAAACAAACAAACAAATAAATAAATAAATAAATTTTAAAAACAAAGTAGAGCTGAAGTCAGTTTTTTTTTTTTTTTTCAATTGTGTACTGGCTTTTTTTAATATTTCAAGTTAGAAAGTACAGAGTTGAACTTAACTTTGTTGTGAGTACTTCAGTGAATTAATGAAAGTATTCTTTCTATACTTTTAAGTGGACAGTACAGGAAAATAGCAACTCTAATCTAAAATTTCAAAATCTAAAATGACCCAAAATCTGAAATAGTTTGAAAAATATGGTGCCTCAAGTGGAAAATTCCATAACTAACTTCATGTGACAAGTCACAGTCAGCACTAAGGGAATCAAAAATATTGAACACAATTATCTTCAAGCAGTGTGCACTGGGCTTATGTGGAACATAAGTGAAACATCTCTGAGATACCTTATTGCACAGTATGTATGATCCAATGTTCAAAAATACTGATCCCAAGCACTTTGGAGAAGAGACCCATACAGTAGAAACATAGTGAGCTTTACAATAGAGTTTGAATATATTTTCACCCTACTCTGGCTTTACAGAGTAAGGATTTTTATAGCTGTCTTATCATGAAAAGTGATTAAGCTCTAAGGGTAAAAACTGAAGCAGCAGCCCCTTCCATCACTCTTGACAGTTTCAACAAGAGATAAACTCCCAGGTGATGAATGTAAGCTTCTCAGAATATTCACTCTAGCCAGGTGCATGGAGTATAGCTAGTGTCTCTTTGTTAGGTACATGAGAAGGTACATGAGAAATTATATATATATATATATATATATATATATATATATTTTTTTTTTTTTTTTTCTTTTTGTTTTTTTGAGACAGGGTCTCACTGTACAGTTCAGGCCGGCCTTGAGCTCAGTTTGTAGTCCAGGCTGGTCTGGAACTCTCACTGATCATCCTGCCTCAGCCTCCCAAGTGCTGGGATTACAGGCATGCGCCACCACACCCGGCGAGAAATTATATTTTGTACAACACCATAAAACCAAGAAATAGCTGGGCGTGGTGGCGCATGCCTGTAATCCCAGCACTCGGGAGGCTGAGGCAGGAGGATTGGTGTGAGTTCGAGACCAGCCTGGGCTACAGAAGTGAGCTCGAGGCCAGCCTCAACTGCATAGCAAGACCTTGTCTCAAAAAGACAAAAACAAAAAAAAACCAAGAAACATGCATGAAGTGGTTTCCACTTTGGAGTCACCATGTGGAATTAAGAATTAGGTTTTTCTTTGTTTTTTTGCAACCGGAGTTTGAACTCACAACCTTGCACTTACCAGGTAGGCACTTGTGCCACGAAGCTATCTCCCCAGCCCCCAAGAATTAGTTCTTTTCAAGCCACTGAGAGAACTCTTATTCAGCCTTTAGGGCAACTTAAAGGAGACCATTCCTTCAGACACCTCACTTTAGTGGAGTGGTGATTAAAAAGAAGTGAAAAGAAAAATGGCATGGCTGGCTGAATGAGAAATGAAGAGCCTAGAGCTCACAGGTATTTTTGTCTTGCAGATAAATCCTGTTTCAACACATTCTTCAACTTTGAGGATATGCAGGAGATCACTCAGCACTTTGCTGTGTGTCACGTGGATGCTCCAGGCCAGCAAGAAGGAGCACCTTCTTTCCCAACCGGGTAAGGCCACAGGCAAGGTGTCCTGTAGGAGACAGGCACTCAGAAAAGCATGAGTCGCTTGGACTGGGGACCGTCATATACTTCCCCCCATCTTAGCAAGGCAGTCATAGAGACATGCCACAGTCATTCCCAGGCTACCCAACACCTCTTTTAATCTTTGATAAGAGGAAATATTTCTCAAAGATTGGGAATTGTGGGTGCTTTCTAATTCAGGAGGTATCTTTCTGAATTTCAGGTACCAGTACCCTACAATGGATGAGCTGGCTGAAATGCTGCCTCCTGTTCTCACCCACCTAAGGTAGATTCATTCTATGGTCCTTCCTTTTTTTTTTTTTTTTCTTTGTGGTGCTGATGATCGAACTCAGAGCCCTGTGCAAGCATTACAACTCCATTGAACTCCCCCCACTAGCCCATTACTTCAAAAAAATTTTTTTGCTGTATTTCTATTCCAGTGGATAAATGAGCAAACTAGAATGTTTATTAACCTCATGGAACCTAGTGGGGGGATGGTTAATAAATAAGCAACTAATAATCACAGTAAAGCACCATAAAAGAAGTCGGGCTTATGAAAATATGTAATATAACCATTGTTAAATTTAAACAATAAAAATATTAAATTTTAAAAAAAAGTAGGGCTGGAGGTATTGCTCTGGTAGAACTGCTTACCATGTTTAACATGACCCTGGATTCATTTCATACCAAAACAGCAAGAAGTCAGTGGCACTTTTGTGATTGAGAAAATGGCTAGGTCTTCAGTAATAAGGCCAGCTAGAAGTGCCTGTTTAGCATGGTATCATGTAGGTAGAACATGATGATGCAGAGAATGACCTAGGCACAGTCAGGACACAAAGATTCCAGGCTGAAATAAAAAAAAGTAGAAGAGAAGGATGAGTGAGATTTGAGAAACTGACAAGGGCCAGATTGCATAAATGTAATAAATCAAGTAAGAACTTATAGTCATACTATGTAAATAGAAAAGATAGAGGAGGATTTTAAGCAGTGGAGTGATGCACAGTTTGTGGTACCAGGGATCAAACTTGGGACCTTACACTTGCCAGGCACGTGCTTATGCTGCCGAGCTATCTCCCAGGCTGTTACAATTTACTTTTAAAGTAAGTATGTTGGGGTCTGGGGATATAACTCAGAAGCATAAGTGCTCACCTAGCAAGCACATGGTCCTGAATTTGATCCCCAATACCAAAAAATACTTCAGATGTATAAATTGTACATTGGTAAAGCTGTTTACTTTTTTTTTTTTTTTTTTTTTTTTTGGTCTTTGAGATAGGGTCTCGCTGTACAGTTCAGGCTGGCCTTGAGCTCAGTTTTGTAGCCCAGGCTGGTCTTGAACTCTCACCAATCCTCCTGCCTCAGCCTCCCAAGTGCTGGGATTACAGGCATGCGCCACCACGCCCGGCTTGTTTACAGTTTTTAAAAAATGATTATGTAATAGCTTGGAGAGTAGTAAGAGGAAAAACGCAAGAAAACCAGTTTACCTCTTACAATAGTCCACCCAAGACACAGTGGCTGCTGTCAGGGAGGGATTGAAGTGACGTTAATAAATACAAATATCGGGGGCCGGCAGGATGGCTCAGTGGTCTAAAGTGCCTGCTTAGGAAAGCTTAGGCAGCTGCAGGGACCACAGTTCAATCCCCAGCACCACATGCTATACCAGCCCTGCCCTCAGGGCAGGCTGAGCCAGCCATAAAAATAAATAAAATTCTGAAACAAGAAAAAAAAAAATTCTTAAAAAAAAAAACAAATATTCTAGTGATAAACTTCACACAATTTTCTGGTGGGTTGCATGCTGAAGTAAAAAACAGTAAGGATGACGCTCAGATTTCAGTCATATTTCATTTAATCATTAAAGTGAACTTTAATGTAGTTGGTTATATATATTCATTTACATATGTAGAACTGAGGCTTCCAAAGTTTAAAAAAAAAAAAAAAACTTGCCAAACTTTTAACTCCTTGGAAGGCTAAGGTGGGAGGATTACTTGAGCCCAAAAGTTTAAGACCCATCTTGACAACATAGTGGACCCCTCTTGAAAGAAAGAAAGAAAGAAAGAAAGAAAGAAAGAAAGAAAGAAAGAAAGAAAGAGAGAGAGGGAGAGAGAAGAAACTTTCTCAAATCCTCAAGTCTAGGGCCTGGCAGGATGGCTCAGTGGTCTAAAGTGCCTGCTTGAGGAAGCTTGGGCGGCTTCAGGGACTGCGGTTCGATCCCTGGCACCACATGCTGCGCCAGCCCTGCTCTCAGGGCGGGCTGAGCCGGCCATAAAAATGAGTGAATAAACAAACAAAGGTTCTGAAGCAAGAATAAAAATAATAAAAAAAATAATAATAAAAAAAAAAATCAAATCCTCAAGTCTAGTAAGTGTCAGCCAGGATATGAAACCAGGTGTATTCTTTTTGTTATGCAACACTGCCTCCTGGTGAAGTGGACCCTGTCAATAGTTGGACTTTTCTATTCACAGTCTGAAGAGCATCATTGGGATTGGAGTTGGAGCTGGTGCTTACATCCTCAGCAGATTTGCAGTAAGTGCATGGAGGATTAGTTTCACCCTTGGAGCTCTGCGTGGGTCACGGCCATTACTGCTGTGTTAAATGACTAGGCCCTCTTTTAGGGCTTACATTAAGTTTTTGTATAGATGGTGTTGCTTCAGATGCAGATTTATATAAAGCCTTGTCTTTGTACACCCTGTGGAACACTGTAAGTGAGGACAGTACTGTCTGTAAAAAGTTCTAAATATGGCTTATGATGGAATTTATTTTATTTTATTTTTTATTTTTTGTGGGACCAGGGTTCAAACTCATGACCTTGCACTTGCCAGGTAGGCACTTGTGACATGGAGCTATTTCCCCAACCCCTTTATGATGGAATTTTGTACAGTCATTAAAACTGGGAAGAAATTGTAGCTACACATAATTTATAAACACCGTAATGTAAGAAAAAAGATAGAATATAGATTCATATAAAGTTCATTAGGGATAGGAAAGAAATGTACTTGAATATAACAAGGATTGGTCATGGTGGCACATGCTTATGATTTTAGCTACTAGGGAATCTGAAGCAGGAGAATGCTGTCTCAAAGTAACAAATGGAAAGGGCTGGGATGGGAATGTAGCTGGTGTCCAACCCCCAGTATCACAAAATAAAGTAAAATAAGCCAGGTGTGGTGGTGCGTACCTATAATTCCAGCACTCAGGAGGCTGACTCAGGAGGATTGCTGTGAGTTCAAGGCCAGCTTGGACTATACAGTGAGATTCTATCTCATGAATAAATTAATTAACTAATTTATTAAATTTTTAGTGAGCCGGATGTGGTGGCACATGCCTGTAATCCCAGAACTCATGGAAGCTGAGGCAGGAAGATCATTGGGAGTTCAAGACTACGCTGGGCTACAAAGTGAGCTCAAGGCCAGCCTAAACTGATAGTGAGACTTTCTCAAAAAGAAAAATTTTTTAAATAGGTGTGTGGTTAAAACAACAAACAAACAAAAAACATGAGATTTTATCCAGAGTGCTTTTTATAATTTCTCTGTCAAACTCTACAATGTCTAGTCAGAGACAAAAAGGAAGCTGGACAGTTTTGAGTTTATGTGGAAATGTTCTCACTTTTTAAAAAGCCTCCTTGGTGACAGGAGAGAAAAAAAAAACTGTAAAAGCCCTTGTCAGGAACAAAGACAGATCAATGTGAAGCAGTCTATCTTAAGCTTGAGCAGCCCCTGTGCTAAGTGAAAATGATCAACTGCAGTATGCTCTCCTCCGCAATAAAAGAAACTTGTCCTCCTTATGAGTGTGTGCAAGGCAAGATTATTTTATAGCAATCTGAGAAACTGGTATCCAGATGCTAAGTCAGATTTCAAGAGTTATTTTCTACATATTCTTATTAGCACCTCTCCGTAGTCTTTCCAATGTGAGACATGAAGATGTGTATAAATCAGCCAGTCATATGTGTTAGAACTGTGGAGTGTAAGCTGGACATGGTGGTGCACTCTTGTAATCTCAGCACTTTGGAGGCTGAGGCAGGTGGATTGGTGAGAGCTTAAGACCAGCCTGGGCTACAAAAGTGAGTTCAAGGCTAGCTTGAACTACATAGTAAGACCCTGCCTCGAAAAAACAAAACAAAAAAAGAACTGTGGAGTGTAAGTTATTTTTGTTTGTTTGTTTGTATGCATTTGGTACAGAGTCTCACTGTGCAGCTCAGACTCGTGGCAGTCCTGTTCTGTTTTCAACCTCTCCAGCACTGGGATTAGGGGTGTGTGCCAGCATTCCAGGGTCTCCATGGCTGACTCAGCGTGGCATGTGAGGCCAGGGATTGAACCCTGGTCCTGTGCTTGTCTAATCAGGCGCTTAGTCCACTGAGCTATCTCACCAGCCTGAGTATAACTTTCATACTCTTATCCTTCAGCTCAATCATCCAGAACTTGTGGAAGGCCTTGTGCTCATTAACATTGACCCATGTGCCAAAGGTTGGATTGACTGGGCAGCTTCCAAAGTAAGTACCATGGGAAGTGTCCATTGGCCAGTCTCTTGGTTCCTCCTGTGAACAGATTAACTTTACTTTTTATTGTGGTGCATACATAGTTAATGGCAAGAAAAATTTAAATATATAGTTTGGTGAATGTTAACTGACATAATCACTATCCTATCAATTTATAGATTTGTTTCCAACACTCCAAAGGGTTTTCTTGTGCCTTTTCTTAGTTGGTTATTCCTTTTCTTTGTCTTATTTTCTATTACCATTGGTTAGTCTTTATTTATTTATCTATTTTAATTATTTTTATTATCATGAAAACATTGCATAATATTGTCTTCGTCATGGTTGTTCAAAGTAGAAGATGAAGACATTTCTTGTAGAGATCTTTCTGCCTTAGGTTAGTCTTATCTATTCTTCAACTTCATGTAATTAGAGTCACAATAGTTTGACTGTGGCTTCTTTCATTTGGGACTGATATTCATTCATGTTTTGTGGAGTAACAGTAGTTTGTTGGGGGTTTGTTGTTTTAGGGTTTTTTTTTGTTTTGTTTTGTTTTGTTTTTGTCTTTTTGAGACAGGGTCTCGCTATGCAGTTGAGGCTGGCCTTGAGCTCACTTTTGTAGCCCAGGCTGGTCTCGAACTAGCACCAATCCTCCTGCCTCAGCCTCCCAAGTGCTGGGATTACAGGCGTGAGCCACCACGCCCAGCTGTTTTAGTTTTTTGAAACAGGATCTCATCATGTAGCTCAGGCTGGCCTTGAACTCATTGTAGTCCAGACTATCCTGGAACTCACAACCATCCCCATATCTTAGCCCCCCAGTCCTGGGAATACAGGCATGTGCCACTATGCCTGACCAGTGATTCTTTTTAATTGCTTTGTAAGAGACTATCTGCAGGGCCGGGGAGATAGCTCAATAGAATAAGCACTTGCCTGGCAAGTGCAGGGTCCTGAGTTCAATCCCCAGTACCACAAAAGAAAGAGACAGACAGACAGACAGACTGACTGACTGACTACAAAATACATTTTGTGGTTCGGCATGTTGGTGCATACCTGTAATCCTCTTTTCAGTAGGCTGAGGAAGGAGAATTAGGTTCCAGCCCAGGCTGGACAACTTACCAAGACTATGTTTCAAAATAAAATAGATTAGGGATATACCTACGTGCTTCTGTGGTTCAGTCCCCACTGCCAGATACAGGTATGGATATAGATACAGATACAGAAATATCCAAAGTGAGTTTGTTATTACGGTGTTGTAATATAGCTGTCATATACATTCTTTTGTCTTTCAGTAGACATACCTAGAATTGAAATTCCTGCAGTTCCCTATGTCATGTTGTATATATACTTTAGTGTAGATATTGCCAGTTTTCCAAAGCATTTGGCCAGTTTACACATCAGCAACATATGCAAGTTTCAGCTTACATTCTCACCAGCATTTCTTTTTTAACTTTTTTTTTTTTTTTCCTTTCTTTCTGTATTTAGGACAGGTTCTATAGGGTATCACTACATAGATCAGATTCACAGTGACTCCCTGTTTTTCAGCCTCCCAAGCGCTGGAATTACAGGTGCACGCCACCAAGTCCAGTCTCACTTGCTGTCTCAGTGCACCCTGCAGGCAGGGCTGGCATGGCATGTTGGGAATTGAACCCTGGCTGCTGAGCTCTGCCTAAGGAGGCCCTTTATTCAGCTGAACTATCAGGCTGGCCCTTCCTTTTTAACTTGATTTGAGACAGAGCTTCACTATGTAGTTTTGGCTGACCTTGAACTCACTTTGTAGTTCAGGCAAGCCTTAAACTCCCATCAGGCCTCCTGTCTCAGTCTCCTGAGTGGTGGGATTACAGGCATGCACCACGACACTTGGCCTTTACTTACATTTCATATTGTCAGTTCTCATTTTGTAAAAGATGAAATTTTAGGCCGGGCGTGGTGGCACATGCCTGTAATCCCAGCACTTGGGAGGCTGAGGCAGGAGGATCAGTGTGAGTTCGAGACTAGCCTGGGCTACAAAAGTGAGCTCAAGGTGAGCCTGAACTGCATAGCGAGACCCTGTCTCAAAAAGGCAAAAAAAAAAAAGATGAAATTTTATTTAAATTATTAATGCTTTTATGTAGTACATATGACCAATATAATTTTATTTATTTATTTATTTATCTATCTATCTATCTATCTATCTATCTATCTATCTATCTATCTATCTATTTATTTATTTATGACAGGGTCTTGCTATGTAGTTCAGGCTGGCCTTGAACTCACTTTTGTAGCCCAGGCTGGTCTCGAACTTGCACCGATCCTCCTGCCTCAGCCTCCTAAGTGCTAGGATTACAGGTGTGCACTACCACACCCAGCTCTATAATTGTATTTATTAAAATAACTTTTGCACCATTTTTTCTTGGTTATTTGGCAGCACTGAGGGGCAGACCCAGAACCTTAGGTTCCAGCGATGTTGCTTAGGGGCACAATACCTGGCTGGCAAATGCAAGATATCCTGAATTCGATTTCTAGTACAAAACAACAACAAAAACCCAGAGTCTTGCACATAGCAGACAAATGCTTACCCACTCAGCTATAGCCCCAGCTCTGTACCATCTCTTTAATTTTAATTATGTTTATAAAAGTAAATGATACTGGATTTTATTTTATTATTTTATTTATTTATTTATTTATTTATTTTTAGAATTTTTAATTTTATTTATTTATTATTTTCTTGTTTCAGAATCTTTGTTTATTCACTCATTTTTATGGCCGGCTCAGCCCGCCCCGAGGGCAGGGCTAGCGCAGCATGTGGTGCCGGGGATTGAACAGCGGTCCCTGAAGCCACCTAAGCTATTCCAAGCAGGCGCTTTAGATCACTGAGCCATCCCGCCAGGCCCCTATTATTTTATTTTTTTATGATACTGGATTTTAATTCATATTTCCCTGAGCACCAACAATACTGAGTACCTGTTCTTAAACATCTTTTTTTAAAAGAATTTTTTTTTTTTTTTTTTTTTGTGGGACCAGGGTTCGAACTCACGACCTTGCACTTGCCCAGCAGGCACTTGTGCCTCGGAGCTATCTCCCCAGCCCCAAGAATTTTTAATTTAATTTAATTTTTTTTCTTGTTTCAGAACTTTTTTTTGTTTATTTATTTATTCTCATGGCCGGCTCAGCCTGCCCTGAGGGCAGGGCTGGCACAGCATGTGGTGCCGGGGATGGAACTGCGGTCCCTGAAGCTGCCTAAGCTTTCCTAAGCAGGCACTTTAGACCACTGAGCCATCTTGCTGGGCCCTTAAACATCTTCTTATGAGGTATTTGCTCAAGTCTTTTGCTTCATTTCCTATTCTTGGTTCTAGGAATCAAACTCAGGACCTTGCACTTGCCAGGCAGGGGTTTATGCTGCTGAGTATCTCCTTGGCTTTTTTAAAATAATCGGCATGTAACATTTTAGATTTTTGTGTAAAATTTATGTATGTTACCTAGAAGAATACAAGAAACAAGAATTTGAAAACAGAAATTTTATTGTTTCATTGTTATATTCTGTACTGAAAGTGGAACATGAGGCATCAAAGGATTAATGGGTAAATGACTAAGAAACACTGTGGATTACTGTTCCCAAAGATGTTGGTTTTTCATTTCCTATCTAAAAAATGCAGAAATTTGAACTTTGACATCTGTGCAGAGATATGAAACTAAGTATGCTAAAGACAGATGTGAATAAATGTAAAGCAAAAGATAAGAAATAAAGCACTATATTACGTCCTTTTGCATTGAAGTCACCTATGCTAAAAATAATCTCTAAGTTGGAAAAAAGTGGAAATATTTTCTTACTAACACAAAATATTTATGTGTTATCTTAATGTGAGATTTTATTTTATTTTATTTTATTTTTATTTTTTTATTTTTTTTTATTTTTGTCTTTTTGAGACAGGGTCTCGCTATGCAGTTGAGGCTGGTCCTGCGCTCACTTTTGTAGCCCAGGCTGGTCTCGAACTCGCACTGATCCTCCTGCCTCAGCCTCCCAAGTGCTGGGATTACAGGCGTGAGCCACCACGCCCGGCAATTTTATTTTATTTTTATTCATTTTTTGAGACAGGGTCTCACTATGCATTTGAGGCTGGCCCTGAGCTCACTTTTTTAGCCCAGGCTGGTCTCGAACTCGCACCAGTCCTCCTGCCTCAGCCTCCCTAGTGCTGGGATTACAGGCGTGAGCCACCACGCCCGGCTTAATGTAAGATTTTTAAATTGAATCATTGATTTTTTTTGTGTGATTTTTCTTTTCTTTTTCTTTTTTGTCTTTTTGAGACAGAATCTCGCTATGCAGTTCAGGCTGGCCTTGAGCTCACTTTCATAGCCCAGGCTGGTCTAGAACTCGCACCGATCCTCCTGCCTCAGCCTCCCGAGTGCTGGGATTACAGACGTGCACCACCACGCCAGGCTTGTGATTTCTTTTCGTAGTGATATTTTCATGATGTAAGAAAGCACTCTTTTTTTTTTTTTTTTTTTTTTTTTTTTTTTTTTTTTTTTTTTTTTA
>PVJA010031419.1:0-24943 GCA_004027025.1 Myocastor coypus
GGTATGGCACAGGGCTAGTAGTTCAAGGTGGCAGAAGGCAGCAAAAGCAGCAAGAGCAAAACAGTGGGTGGGGGCAAGCCTCTTTTCCTCCTCATGTTATAAGCAGGGCATCCTCCTGCCCAGGGCAGGTATAGCACCCACACCATCTCCATGCCCTCCTCTTGCACAGGATGAGAATCTTTACAAGCTGAGAACCTTGGCTCTCTCCTGAGTAAAACTTATACATTTCTCACGTTGACGAAATATATCAACCGTTGTTTTGGGGTGGGGGGCTAGGGTAGTCTTTTTTCTGGTCTTTAACCCAGAACATGTCAACTGGATTATGGGAGTGAGTAGGGGCATCAGTGGGAAAGGGTGCCCTTTCTGTTATGGTTTCATGTATATGGAAGAAAGTCTTTCCTAACTGAAGAAGTTATTCCTCTAAGGCAGTATTTCCCAGTTGACAAAGATCTCCCTGGAGACTTTTTTATTAAGGGTTGGGATTTCCCAAGTAAGATTTTTTTTTTTTTTTTTTTTTTTAAACATCATTGTCTTTTTTTTTTTTTAAGAATTTTTTATTTTATTTATTTATTTTTTTCTTGTTTCAGAACCTTTGTTTATTCACTCATCCCTATGGCCGGCTCAGCCTACCCTGAGGGCAGGGCTGGCACAACATGTGGTGCCGGGGATCGAACCGTGGTCCCTGAAGTCGCCTAAGCTTTCCCAAGCAGGCGCTTTAGACCACTGAGCCATCCCGCCAGGCCCCCCCAAGTAAGATTTCAAAAGCACTGTATCTGATTGATCCTGGTGATGATGTTCTGACTTTTAGGAGAACCATGGGCAGCTGGTCTACCCATGGTGTTTTCGTTTTTTTGATAGTAATTAGGTCACTACCAACTTGAGTGTTCTGTTCATCCATTCAAGTCTTCTGGAACACTGGGCCTATAGACAGTGTAGATTCCGTTTGATTTTTAACTCTTTAGTCAGTTTTTGGGTCATTTCCACCACAAATGACAGTCCATTGTCCCTGCCTGTGGTCAGGGATAGCCCATACCTGGGGATAATTTCTCTCAACAATGCTCTGCATGGGGCTGGGGAGATGCTCCATGGACATAAGTGCTTGTCTGGCAAGTGCAAGGGCCTGAGTTCAATCCCTGGTTCTGCAAAAACAAAAACAATACTCTGTGTACTTCAGAGGCCTTTTGAGTTCTGGAAGGGGATACCTCTGGCCAACTAAAGTAAACACAGGCAAAGATCAGCAAATATTTTTAGCCCCCAGTGTATTCAAGAGAAAATAAAATGGGCACAAGAAGAAGGATTTCATACAGATGTGATCAAATGATTCTCAAACAATCTTTACCCTGCTTATAGCTGGGTAAAAGCACCACTGTGACATAACTCACAGAGGAAAGATTGCTGTGGCCCAGCTTCTGAGTCACTATTATTACATCTTTACTTAACTTCTTAACTTGTACTTAAGAGAACATTGAAAGGGAAGGGTCCTGTATATTGGATTCCAGGTGGAAGTCAAGGGCCTCTTGAGGCCTCAGTCTTTGCACAAGTTTGGTGTCATTGGCTGACAGCTTCACAGATTGCTGTTAACTTTGGGATGGCCTCGAGGTGGAGTCTTTGGCAGCAATTGTCGTGGATTCACATTTTTGCTTTACAAGGGTGATAGTATCCTTTAGTTTTTGATGTCCTTTGCAATGGATTACAGAACCTTTTTGGGTTTCCTCACAGTGGCACAAAGTTGTCAAATGCTATCCCTGATCTCTTCTACAGTCCAATGCACTGGCGACTCTGAAACAGCCATATCAACCAGTACCAAGGATTGCTTGTTGGAAATCACAACCATCTTCTATTTGTTTTCCTTTGGCTATATAAAGGCCAAAATTCTTGTGTAATGTCCCGTGACATGAACTGTGGTGAAGTCATATCTGGAATCTGTGTAGCTATTTAGTATTTTGTCTTTTGCACAATTTAGGACCTATATGAATGCCAAGAGCTCATCTCGTGGAGGTGACCAGTGCTGGGGAAAAGGCCCTGCTAAGAGCACCTCCTCAGTGTTGATCAAAGCATATTCAGCCTTACATTGTCTGTGCTGAACTGAACTACTTCTAGCCACACACAGGGTGTCCTCAGCATTTCTCAGGAGTTCCATCTGGAGGTCAGGCTGGCTGACAGAATGTTCATCAGTCAGAGGGAGGCAATCATGTTTGGCAGAGCTCTGTGGGCAAACAGGTGGCTGGGGTTAGAGCTTTTGTACTGGATAATATGGCTGCTTTAGAGTCACCAGTGTCATGGACTATAGAAGAAATCAGAGATAGCATTTAACATCTGGAAAGTCAAGTATTGTCATTGAGTCAGTTTGTCTGCCTCCTTGATCAGGAGGGCTGTCGCAGTGAACACCCAGCAGCAAGGAGGCTGTGCTTCGGATACCGAGTCCAGTGTTTTAGGCAGGTAGATGACAGGCCTCTCGCAGGCTCCCACTGTTTAACACTTCTAAAGCTCCTTGTTTTCTTTCATCAAAGACCAAATTAAAAGGATCGGTCACATCTGGGAGTCCCAGGCCTGGAGCGGAGGCCAAGGATCTTTTGCTTTGTTTAAATGCTTCAATATTCTCTTTATTTAATTTTTTTTTTTCTTGTTTCAGAACCTTTGTTTGTTTATTCACTCATTTTTATGGCTGGCTCAGCCCGCCCCCCCGCCCCCCCCCCTCCCCAGGGATCGAACCACGGTCCCTGAAGCCACCCAAGCTTTCCCAAGCAGGGGCTTTAGACCACTGAGCCATCCCGCCGGGCCCGCTTCAATATTCTCTAAAGTCCACATAGTTACCAATTTTTTTTTTTTTTTTTTTTGTGGTACTGGGGATTGAACTCAGGACCTTGTGCTTGCCAGGCAAGTTTTTTTTTTTTATTCTCCTGAGCTATATCCCCAGCCCAGTTACCAATTTTTTGGTATGGTCTTTGGCAACCTGCCATAGAGAGGTTTTGCCTTATCAGGGTACCCCCATATCCAAATCTGCAGCTGCAATTAAGTATAACCTGACTAGTGTTTCAAGAAATGGAGTGTAACAAACAGATGGGGCCAAGGAACAGCTGTGATCTATTACTGAAAATCCTGGAAAGCTGGGCTAGAGGAGTCCCGGAAGGCTGGGACTCCAGGTGACAGCTAGCAGCTTCCCCTGTGGGCTCTCTGTTTGTTGCTTTCTCCCTTGCTTGGAATGCTATTGGTTGACCCCTGGGTGAATCCTATGACAGAGAAGGGATGGAAGTTAATGGAGATCATGGTCACTTTCATGACTAAGCATATGGTCCTCCTTCACTTTAATGAGATCGTGGCCATGTTCATGCTAAGCACATGGTCCTCCTTTGCTGAAGTGATTATGTATGAGATCACACTGACTACCCTAAATAGAGCAGACTTGCTTCAGAGATTTGTTGCTCACTGAGGGACAAATCTCGGTGAGTCCTCTGAGCTACCTTCATTGGATCTTCCCGTTGTTCCTTTCAGCACTGACACATAACATTACAACAATTAAGAATTCTCTAAGGTCACTTTTGCAGTCAGGCTGCTGTGAGTTTGGGTCTCCACAAGCCTTTTTATCCTTCAGGCAGAAAGGGCATTTGTCTTTCCAATGTCCCAGGTTTTACACTGGGCATACTGATTTGTGGCCTAATGAAGTGACAGCCACGTGTTTTGAGTTGACAACCCTTTGAGGCCTTGTTGTTCTGGACTCCAGTAGTAGGGCACATTTGTCTGAGGTTTCTCTAGTAGCAGGTTTTCCCCTGACTACAACCAGAGAACTCTCTGGTGTTGGGCCTCTCATCTGCCTCATCTTTCATTCTTTCTTTTCTTCTTTGTAAAAACTTTCTGAGATAGCTGAAGAGGTCAGGTGGCATTCACAGCAGCAAACCCATTGATCTTTTGGATCTTTCTTTAGATGTCAGAGGCATGTTGTCACCACCTGCTGATTCTCTGGAGCCTCAGAGTCAAATGCAGAGTAAATTCAGTATGCTATACACAGTCTCTCATGGATCTTAGCAAGGCTCTCAGGATCTTGGATAACCTCAGGTATTTTAGACATATTCTTATGGCTTGTGTATAGGACGGTGGTGTTTATCCAGGACTCAGGGTCAACAATAGTGGCTGGCACTCTAGGCCTTAACCAGGTTCATCCTCTCTCAAAAGTACAGGCATGCTCTTCAGTGTTGAAAACAGTCAGGATAATTTGCTGGCAGTTTTTCCCGGTAGGCTGATGTTTCTGAAAGATGGATCTTAGAAGATCAACCATAGCTTGGGGCTTTTTTGAGTATGAGGGTGTGCAATGCTTCTAACTGAGGAGATCAGTGGAACTAAAAGGCTGATGGTACACAGCAGGTTGCAGAGTGGGGGCCTCTGAGCCACCAGGATATCCCTGCAGAGGCACCTGGAGCTGTGTTGAGTGAACTCTGTGACTGAAAGGGCTTGGCTCAAGTGGCTGTTGGAGTTAGGCACAGTTGGTGGACATAGAGCAGTAGAGTCTTCGAGACCAACTGGTGCCTGACTGGGAGTCGCCCCTGGGAGCAGTGGTGGTAACTCTGGCAGGCTTTGGTGGTCATCCACGTGAGGGAGGGAAATCATCATCAGGTCATCAGGCAGCATGGGCTAAAACTTTTCAGTCTTTGGGGTCGTCTTTCTGTGCAATTTGTGCTGTGGTCAACCAGCTTTGTCCACCAGGAGAGTTCCTTCTGCTTGAGAAGCACAGGCATGGACCAGGGTGGAAGGCTGAGACATAGATTCAACCAGGAATTGATATAGGGGAACTAACTGATCAGGATGAGCTTACAGGGCAAGTTCAGTTGCCTGATTCCAGACTTGATGAGCAACTTCTATGTCTAGGGATTCTTCAGTACTAAAGCAGAAGGAAGGTGCACGCAATCAACTGCAGAGGATGTGGAGTCTTTGGAGATTCATTTTGACTCCATAGTCACCCAAAAAACCTTTCTTGAATATTTACAGAATACCAGGGTTTGCCAAATAGCTCAGCAGATTAAAGCACCTGCAAGCAGGCACATGGGCCAGTGGTTCAATCCCCAGGCCTCCTATGCCAGCCCTGCCCCCAGGACATTCTAGATGGCAACTGAGACTGGGCATGGTGCACATACCTATAATCCCAGCTCTTGGGAGGCTGTAAACAGGTGGATCACTATGAGTCTGATCTAATACTAAGACCCTGAACACCCTTAGATCCTTCTCTAGAAATACAACAAACAAAAAAAAAAAAAAAAAAAAAAAAAAAAAAAAAAAAAAAAAAAAAAAAAAAAAAAAAAAAAAAGAGAGAAGAAAAATAAAATTTACAGTATACCTTATAGGGGGATGGAGATTTTACTCTGGCTTGCACCCATTCTGTCTTCCTATAGTGTAATACTGAGCACTTGAACAGTGTCACAACAGACAAGGGCAGATGTCCCTCATGAATGAGAGATCATTCAGTTGCCCACCTGGCTGCTTGGCTCTTGCCAATGATGGGCAATCCAGACTAAGGAGAAGTATTGGTTGGTTCCGTTTTGTCCTCTTGACATTCAGGAGATCTCCACAGTGGGAACAGTCCAGGAAACCTAAGGTGAGGGCCCAATCATGCTCTGTAACTCTGAACCCCCTTGGAGAGCTTCTATCATGGTACAGAGAGAACGACCTGTTGCTTACATCTTCCATTCACATTTAGCTTGCACGGAGGTCAATATATTCAAATCCCCAATCCAATGGGCAAAATCTAATTATAACCCAAACTGTTTTGACACAGGTTGTAGAAGACCACCTGGGAGACTGTCCTTGAAAGAAAACAATTGTCTCTACTTTGGTTGTGGCTGACACTATTTCCATGCATTGATAGGTACAGAGATAGTTGGGACTTTTCCTTATCCCTTCAATTGGCTTTAAGCAGTGCATACTGGTCTAGCCGAGGCATTGTTGGTGGGAGTCTTTGAAGATGGCAGGAGTGTTTCCCTGGTAACCCACACCTGCTGCTCTTTAGTATGAGCCAAGTTGAGACAGGAAAAGAGCCAGTGCTCCATGCTGTCAGCTGGGATCCAGCCTTGAGACAGAGGGTATGACTTCCTGGGGCTTGAAAGATTACACATCAGAGCTGAAGCACTGGACTCCAAAACGTTACACACTGTCTCAATAGTATAATGCAAATCACTTTTTCTGCATACCTTTCTCTCTGCATGTCACAGAGGTAAATGCAGGCCTCCGACCTAGCCCAGCTCACAGTACTCACCTACTTCCTGCCATTCTCAGTCATTCATCCTCAAGCCACTCCTCCTTCATGACTCAATACATCCTAGGTTTGGCCCCGGGTCAAGGCCTTTGTTCTGGATAGCCAGCCATCACTGGGGCTGGCCTTAGGACCTCTTGGCTCCTCATAAATGTAAATATGCCTTACTATCTTTATCCTTGCTGTGGGTTGCACTGGAAGTGGTAGATTAGAATAACTTGATGGGATTCCAATAATTTATTTTGGGATTACTAATATAAACTTCTTGGAGCAAGAGGAAGAGCAAAAGAGGCTCTCTACAATTGTCCCTCAATATGATCAGAACAAGTGACCCTTTCCACTAGCCATTATCAAGTATGGGTGATCCACTGGATCTTGTGTGATCAATTTCAAGGTAAGCAAAGAATTTTACCAATTATAGTGCTCAGATGCAAGTGGCAAAAAGGAGCCTATTTGTCAAGGGTAATAATGGGGTAAACTCAGTCTTTATCTGCAGAAGAGAAAGAATTTAGTTCATTGTTTATGAAACTGTTAAAAGATACAGACATTAAGGTGCCATCTGAGCAGGTTTTTAAGCTTTATTTTATTTTATTTTTTTGCAGTACTGGGGATTGAACTCAGGACCCTGAGCTTGCCACGCAAGCACTTATTATACTGAACTATCTCCCCAGTCCTTAAGCATGCTTTTAGATTACTCCATGAGATAGCTGCATTCTATCCTTCTTTTCCCAAAGCTGGTACACTGGATCTCAGAGCTTGGGATAAAATAGGTGAAAACTTTTACATATCCAAAACTCAAAAAATAGAAATTCACCCACAAACTATAGCCACTTATAACCTGATGAAGGGAGCCATCTCATCCTTGCAATTTAACAGCCCAGGAAGAAATGCAGATTAGCAACAGCTTACCATTACAAAGCATTCTAGCAATGCTGACCCAATGCCTATGAGTAAGGTAATTATAACTGAGAAAAGCCTTGATGGAACTATGACCAAAGAGTTGGACTACCTAGAAAAAGATTCTACTAATGAGCTTCTAGAAAACAAGGAGATCTTTTTAAAAATTTTTTTATTTTTAATTTTATTTTTTTTCTTGTTTCAGAACTTTTGTTTGTTTATTTATTTTTATGGCCGGCTCAGCCTGGCCTCAGCTGGCGCAGCATGTGGTACTGGGGATAGAACCACGGTCCCTGCAGCTGCCCAAGCTTTCCTAAGCAGGCGCTTTAGACCACTGAGCCATCCTGCTGGGCCCAAGGGGATTTTTTTTTTTAAATGTACATAATCATGTCACTACTGTCCCCACTGTCCCTCCTATGGTCCTTCCCTCCCATACACAAAACAATCAGGTTAGGAGCAAATCTCCTTCCTCAGCCTTGAGGAAGCCAAAATACAGTGAAATGAGGTTATGTCTACAGATAGAGTGCTGTCCTGTCATTGAAGAGACAGAGCCTGAACACCCTACCTGTAAATGCAGTACTCACACAGCCTTTGGCATTTTGCTCTTGAAAGAGTTAAAGCAGAGTGTGTTAGACAATGGTGTCCAAGGCCCTTACACACTTGGTTGCTTAAATAACATAATTCAAGACTTCCAAATGCAATGTTGTCAAGTGATGTAACTCATCTTGCTCACATGTGTTCCTCACACAATTTCTACTTTTTTTTTTTGGTCGGGACCGGAGTTCAAACTCTTGACCTTACACTTGCCAGGCAGGCACTTGTGCCTCGGAGCTATCTCCCCAGCCCCAATTCCTACATTTTGAATCATAATTAAGACTACTCATAACAGAACAGACACAGAGTAATTAAGATAGTGAAGATGAAAATCTTAAAGCCATCACACATGAAATGTTATCTGGTTTGGGTGAATGTGCTGACTTAAAAGCTCAGGCCCAGGCTCCATTCCTTCTCTTCATGCAGTGTAAAGAGCTACTATACCATGCATGGATTAAAAGATGGTACACCTAATAATACTTTTACCCACATACTCCAAGATCCTAGAGAAACTTACAGCCAGTTTGTAGCAAGTCGAAAAGAGGTCATAACTAAGCAGATTCCTCATAGCACTGCAGCTAAAATGCTTATTCATCAATTAGCATATGAGAGTGCCAATGATGAATGTAAAACAGCCTTAACTTCAGTACTTCATACAAAAAATTTATCTGCGGGGGCGGGGGCCCAGCGGGATGGCTCAGTGGTCTAAAGCACCTGCTTGGGAAAGCTTGGACGGCTTCAGGGACCGCGGTTCGATCCCTGGCACCACATGCTGCGCCAGCCCTGCCCTCGGGGCGGGCTGAGCCAGACATAAAAATAAATGAATAAACAAATAAAGGTTCTGAAGCAAGAAAAAAATAAATAAAATAAAAAATTTAACCAGATTGCAAATCCTTTTTAAAATCTTTAAACCTTTTTAAAATCTTTAAACCATGTACCAACTTTTTGGTTGAAATTGTATAGGATAAGTTAAATTGCATTCTTTTAACCAATATATTTCTGTAAGCATAGTTATGTTGAAATAAAGTTGTAAAAAGCAAAAAAAAAAAAAAAAAATTTAAAAAATATATTAGTTGTACCACCCATGCTTCTGCTCTCATGGCATATATCCCAACACTTTGCTAATAGATTTAATATGGTTAAATGTTTTAATTGTGGCAAGCAAGGACACACACACCAGCACTGGCTGTGACCTCTAAGGTGCCAGCCCCCTCAGTGTATTTACCCTTACCTGGTACTCAGTGTCCACGTTGCATTTTGAAAAGTTTTCATTGGGCAAAAGACTGCAAATCTAAGTTTCATAAAAATGGCACACTTGGCTGGGGAGATAGCTCAGTAGAATAAGTACTTGCATGGCAAGTTCAGGGTCCTGAGTTCAATCCCAGGTACCACTAGGTGAAAAGAAAAGGCACACTCCTACAGAGAAACAAACCATGTGCCCAAACTGAGGGCCCCAGTAGCAAGAACAAAAGAAGGTTCAGTCAGGACTCCAGTGATTTGGACTCAAGTCAGTTATACCTAGTTCAAACCCTACAAAGGACTATCAGATTACCAGGATGGGTGCAACAGAACACCTTAGGTGCCTCATGTGAAGAATCATTCAAAGCTCAAAATTAAATTTACCTGTGGCTTTTTCCTTGATTTGTTGGGGCAAGAAAAGCCAAATTTAATCCCCATTGAAATTTCCATTCCTAGCCGGGCGTGGTGGCGCACGCCTGTAATCCCAGCACTTGGGAGGCTGAGGCAGGAGGATCGGTGCGAGTTCGAGACCAGCCTGGGCTACAAAAGTGAGCTCAAGGCCAGCCTGAACTGCATAGTGAGACCCTGTCTCAAAAAAACAAAACAACAACAAAAAAAATTTCCATTCCTGCCCTTCAACCCCACATGTGAACCTGGTAGGGATGAGCTTTTAAGCAAAGAATTTGATTTTTCCCAGAGTACTTTGGTTCCTAAACCTATTTGTGACATAAAATTTAAAGGGAAATCTTACTGGACTGATAGATACAGGAGCTGATGTCACTGTAATCAATAGCCAATATTGGTTGTCTGCTTGGCCAACTAGAACTGTCTCCTCAGCTCTGACAGGCTTAGGATCTCCTCAGTCTGTCTCACAGTGTGTTGCCTCTTTCATACACTGGCCCTGATGGTCAGGAAGATATTAAAACACCATTTATCACACCCATTCCAGTCAGTCTGTGATGAATAGACCTATGAAAGAATGGGACACACTCTTACTTACTTCTGAGCCTCAGAGGTATGTGTCACCAAATAGCAGGATGATGGCTAAGAAGGAATATCAAGAAAACAAAGGCTTAGTGAAAAACTTGTGGGGCTGTACTCTTATAATTCTGCCTTTAACTAAACAAAAAGGGCATAAAATTGGATTTAAAATGAAGGCCATTGGGCCCAGCAGGATGGCTCAGTGGTCTAAAGCGCCTGCTTAGGAAAGCTTGGGCAGCTGCAGGGACCGTGGTTCAATCCCTGGCACCACATGTTGCGCCAGCCCTGCCCTCAGGGCAGGCTGAGCTGGCCATAAAAATAAACAAACAAAAGTTCTGAAACAAGAAAAATAAAATAAAATAAAATAAAAAATAAAAAAAAATCTTTTTTTTTTTGTTTTTTTTTTTGTTTTTTTTTTTGTGGGACCAGGGTTCGAACTCACGACCTTGCACTTGCCCAGCAGGCACTTGTGCCTCGGAGCTATCTCCCCAGCCCCAAAAAAATCTTTAAAAAATAAAATAAAATAAAATGAAGGCCATTGGTACTCGGCAGGAAAAGTTAAGGATTTTGTCAATGTTGGTAAGAGAACAACTGTGACTGAGTCATCTCAAACCTACTTTATTATAACTGTTTTTAGAATTGCTAGGAGCTGTACTAAGTATAACTGCTCTGCATTCCTCTTGATTTTATTAGATCTTACTCTAATCTCCCAGGTTTGTTGTCATCAGCTAATTATAATATGGATGCTACTGTAAATCTGGTTTCCATTTTTGATAAAGTGAGGCAGGGCCGGCCTGATAGCAGGCTAAAGTGCCTGCTTAGGCAGAGCACAGTGACTGGGGTTCGATCCCTGAGCCTGCTATGTGGGTCCCATTCCCAGGGCACCCTGAAATGGTGATGGAGACTGGGCTGGAGACTGGGTGTGACCGTGTGCACCTGTAATCCCAGCATTTAGGAGGCTGAAAACAGAAGAATCACTACAAGTCCAATCTACATAGGGAGACCCTGCAGACACTGTACACACTGTCCTAAATACAGAAAAAATAACAAATAAAAAAGAGGACACTCACCTAAATTTCTCAAAATTCTAATTTTTTTTTAAAAATTACAGTTTTGTGTTTATTTTTGTTGTTGTTGTTTGTTTATTTTTTTAACTTTATTTACTTATTTATGTTATGGCTGGCTCAGCCTGCCTGGGGGTGGAGCTGACACAGCATGTGTTGCCGGGGATCGAACCACGGTCCCTGCAGTGGCTCAAGCTGCCTAAGCAGGCAGCTTTAGACCACTGAGCCATCCTGCTGGTCCAAAATTCTAAATTTTTGCAAAAGAGATATAAAATTATCAGAATACATTCTAGACAAATCATGATGTCATGTCCTGCTTGTCAGTTCATTCCTAACCCTATTCCTCAACAGAGCTATAATCCCTGAGGTTTTAGAACCAACTAGTTATGGCAAAAGATTATTACTCATATATTCTCTTTTAACAAACCCAAATATGTTCATCCTTTTATAGCTCCATCCTCACATGTGCCCCATGCTATCTGTTATACAGGTAAATAGAATCTACATGCCTTACAACATTGCATATCAGCCTTGGCTAACTTAATGCTATAAACATTAAAACTTGATATTGGTCCAGCTCACATTAGTAAAACTTTTCAGTTTTCTTGATAACTACAGGGAACCTCTGTAATCCCCAAAGTCAAATCATAATTGAATAGACACATCTTAAACTAAAAAATCAACTTGTCAAACAAAAGGGGGAACACAAAATCAAAACTTTGCTATAAATATTTTAACTTTCCTGAATCTGGCTTGGCATGACTTCCAAACAGGTGTTTGGAATGTTTCAGAACTTTTGTTTGTTTGTTTATTTTTATGGCCGGCTCAGCCTGCCCTGAGGGCAGGGCTGGCGCAGCATGTGGTGCCGGGGATCGAACCATGGTCCCTGAAGCCGCCTAAGCTTTCCTAAGCAGGCGCTTTAGACCACTGAGCCATCCTGCCAGGCCCCGGTGTTTGGAATGGCATGGAATCACTTTTATCTTTTTATTTCTTTTTTTTTATTTTTTATTTTTTTTTTGTCTTTTTGAGACAGGGTCTCGCTATGCAGTTCAGGCTGGCCTTGAGCTCACTTTTGTAGCCCAGGCTGGTCTCGAACTCACACCGATCCTCCTGCCTCAACCTCCCGAGTGCTGGGATTACAGGCGTGAGCCACCACGCCCGGCCTATTTCTTTAAACGTATTTAGTAAAGGGTCTAAGGACCTCATCACACAGATCAGACTGTTTTCAGCCTTCCCAAGCACTGGGATTACAGGTATGCACCACCATGCCCAGTCTCAATTCCTCTCTCAGCATGTGCTCTTGGGGTGGGGCTGGCAAGGCATGCTAGGGGATTGAACTTCCAGCCCCTGCATCTGGCCAAGTAGGCACTTTAATATGCAGAGCTATCTGGCTGGCCCCTGGCATCACTTTTAAGTTGGGGCTGAGGTTATACTTATATTTCCACAATCAAAAGACATTACTACCATCAGAGCTGTTTCATGGCCAGAATCCAACCCATCTACACAACACATCAAGCTCTCTCCTGAGACCTCAGTGAACTCAACAGTACATCATCCACCTTGCTGGGAAGGCCTGCAGCAGACCATTCATGAGGCTTGCCACCTAGTTAACAGCCAGGGTTTGTTTCAGTCACCTGATTTCTCTTTGCAAAGCCTAATCTTATAGCAGCATCTCTGTGTACTCCTGTGGTTCAAGGAGAAGTGTATTAGCCTACATACCTAATGCATCCTGGTTTAAACCTCTTACATGGATGGACAGGCCCCCAGAGGTCTTCCATTCCACATTAAGCAATACCCCTATATATATCATCCTGCTTGGCCTACAAATTTTAATGCATTTACAAGAACAGATCAAGCTTAATGTTACATCTCATTTTGTGTATCCTCCTATGTGTGCAGCCTATCTACAAAAAGATGCTAGCCTTGCATATTGGCTGCAGATCACACTTGGGAAACACAACTGCTTAAAAGACAACTTGCCTTATTTACCTTAAATTGTTCCCTTGGAAGGTAACCTAGTAAGAGATTTTAAACCTACTATTCCTACCTTATCCTAGAAGCTCATGCCCCTCATGTCAAGGAAGGTGATTTGGGCCCTTGGCAGACTTGCAGGGATCCATACCATTGATGGACTATGTGTAATTTTATTACATTACAGATTGGTCCCCCAGAGGATTCCTTCTAACAAAGGATTCAGACCTGCATGAGATTTCCTTTTCAGGCTCCCCTGACTAGATCATGGCCTTAGAGGCCTTGCCCAATGTTACATGGTCAGGTAGAGAGCTCAATCCTCCCATCTCCAGATTCATTATCAATAGAAAACCTGGATCTATACAACATACTTTATGGAATCTAGCCCTGCCTTTTCATGGTGGACTCCTGCAGCCTGGGCATCTGCAGCTGACAGAGGAAATGTCAAAGTAGTACTACAAGGACATAGATATATAAAAGTAAACATGTGTGCTTATGGTCCTCAAGTACTATTAAAGATGGAATAGCAACCAAGTATATTCTCATGTACTAGTTATTATCTGATGCATTATATCATGCCTGAATATCCAATGACTCCACAGTGGTGACCATGGACAGGATGCCTGGAGCCTGGCTTCCAATCTAAGAGCCAAGGTGTCATGCACTTAATTTTTTCTTGGTAGAGACATTAACTAAAAGATTTATTGGGGCCCAGCAGGATGGTTCAGTGGTTTAAAGCGCCTGCAGGCAGCTGCAGGGACCGCAGTTCGATCCCCAGCACCACATGCTGCACCAGACCTACCCTCAAGGCAGGATGAGCCGGCCATAAAAATAAACAAACGAAAGTTCTGAAACAAGAAATAAATAAATAAAAGATTTATCCATTAGACCAAGACAGGGTGGCCAAATAGTTTAGAGGATTATAGTGCTTGTAAGCAGGCGCAGGGGGTGGGGCTTTGATCCCCAGGCTTGCCTTGCTGGCCTGGCCCCCAGGGCACACTGAGACAGCAATTGAGACTGGCCATGGTGGCATGCCCCTATAATCTCAGCTCTTGGGAGGCTGTAAACAGGTGGATCACTACAAGTCTGATGTAGTAGTGAGGCCCTGAACACCCTGTAGACCTTTCCCTAAAAAAGGCAAAAAGCACTGTAATTAGACCAAGATAATTCCTGTACTAATTACAGCAGGGATAGCTTCCTTGGTGCTTTTGAGAAGAGTTTTTCTTTTTTGGGGGGAGAAGGGGCTGGCTCAGACTGCCTTAAGGGTGGGGGTGAGGATCGAACGACTGTCTCATTCCTGACTGGTATTGCCTGTGAAGGTGCTTAAATCAGAGTGTTGTAAATTATGAGTCGGTGCCGAAAGAAACAATGAGAAGACCCGATGAAGGCAGCTTCAGGGGTGTCACTGAGATTAGTCTCTCTCTCCAAGTGAGCTCAGAGTCCCAGAAGCATCTCACCTTTATTGAGGGCTAAAAGCAGGCTAAGGAATGTGCACAACTACTCTGGTGAATACAGACTACAAATCACTATGTCTTCTACAATTTGCCTAATACTAGGTTCACATAGATGCCAACAGATAACAAATGAGCAGGGGAGGAGACAACCATTAACATCCCAAGCCAAGAGGTCAATAAACAGGGTGCCAACAAGAGAAGCTGCTATCTGCAGCTCTAAATCCCAGCTTTCCGGGATCTCTAAGTAACAGACAGCAGTCCTCCCTGGGCTCTGTTTCTTGCTCCCTGCTTCTTGGGACATCTATCAGGCTTTGTCTCATCTCTGTATTTCTATAACTGAGCTAACCTGAAAGCCCCTCCTTGGTGCTTTTGGTAGCCAGTGCAGTTATTAACTCTATAGTGTTAGTTCATTCAGTATTAACTGCCCACTTTGTAAACAACTGGACAAAAATTTCTGGTGGCAGCTAGAAAATTCAGTGAGATATTAATATAAAGTTAAAAGCCCAAGCAAACATTCTAGAAATCCCCATCCTTTGGATGGGAGATCAGTGTAAAAGTTTACAATTACAACAAGTTTTTAAATATTACTATGACTCACTTTTGTATCACTCCATTACCATATGATAAATCTATATCCATGAGAAGTGATAATATACAGGAAGCAGTCCAAAATATTACTGTGGATAACAGAGGATCTTCAGAGAAAGTTGCTGTCAGTGTCACAACAGCCACATTTGATCCCCAAATTGAAGATCGGCATAGTTTGCTGATACTAGTAAAACAAATAATTCATTTGCATATCTCAAGGCTCACTTTTGGTTTTATGTTGGAAATGATGTACTCATTCTCTTACTTATAATTCTCATTAGAATGTGTCATGGGTTCTCAACGCTGCAACAATTATATTGTATATACTCAAGAAGTACTCTAAAAGGGGAACTATGGTGGATCACCTGGGACACACTCCTTGAAAGAAGACCAAGTGGCTCTACTTTGGCTGTGCCTGACATTATCTCCATGCATTGATAGGTACAGAGATGGCTAGGAATTTTCCTTATCCTTTCAATTGGCTTTACATAGTGCATATTGGTCTAGCTGAGGTGCTGGTGTTAAGTCTTTGAAGATGGCATGCATGTTTCCCTGATGAGCCACACCTGCTGCTCCTTAATATGAGCAAGGTTGAGACAGGAGAACAGCCAGTGCTCCATGCTGTCAACTGGGACTGAGCCTTGAGACAGAGGCTAGGACTTTTGGGGGCTTGAATGATTACACATCAGAGCTGAAGCACTGGACTCCAACAAAACTATTAGATACTATCTCAATAGTATAATGCAAATTTTTTCTGTATATCCTTCTCTCTACATGTCAAGAGTACAGGCCTCCAACCTAGCTCAGCTCACAGTACTCACCTACTTCCTGCCATTCTGTCATTAATCCTCAAGCCACTCCTCCTTCATGATTCAATAAATCCTGGGTTGGGCCCTGGGTCAAGGTCTTCATTCTGGATAGCCATTACCGGGGCTGGACTTAGGACCCCTTGGCTTGTCATAATTGTAAATAAACCTTACTGTCTATATTCTCATTTTGGGTTGCACTGGAAGTGGTAGATTGGAATTAACTTGATGGGACTCCAATAATATAGTTCAGGATTGAAAATATAAATTTCTTTGGAAGAACAGGAAGACCAGGAGGGGCTTCCTGTAACAGGCCAGGAGTGATCAGGTCTTCCTTCATCCTGTGCAAGGGCCAGAAACTGAAGTACATCCCAGGGAACTCTAGAGTCTGAGAAGGGCTCCCCCTCTGACTGAGTCGTACCTTCAGGTCCTTGAGAATCTGGAAAAACTCTGGAGGGCATGCCTTGTTGTATGGAGACTGAAGTGTTTCCCACTACAATCTGAGGCTCTGCACCAGGGATCAAAATGGCCAACAGTGTCTTTCCAGCCAATGCACCAAGAAATGCTACAAAAAATGGAACTGAGCCAAGAGGAAGACATGGTACTGAGGCACTTCAAAGGCAAAATTTTTATTACATGGGCATGTTAGTGGGACTCGGTTCCAAATCACCAGACCTAACTGAGATTAAACCAGAAACTCCTATAGATTCTACAAGTAAGAAGCACAAAAGCAGATAGTGGGTTATTCTAAAATTGATTACATGTTTGGTCAAACTTTGTTAGGCAGATCTTAGGCAAGTTTAGTCAGAGATCATTAATTACAACCTAGGAAAGTCTAGGGGAAGTTAGGGACTTCACAAACCAGTAAGACTAGGTGTGTCAAGTCTGGGCTAGTCTGTCACGGCAGACACTCCTTGAAACAGGCTATGAAAGCAGGATGCTTGCAGGATAAAGCACAGTTTGATGCAATCAGACAAAGCTGAGTCACACTATTTCTGAGTTGTAGCTGGCACAGTCAGTCAAGGCTGAGTCTGATGGTCTAACTATGAAGGTGTTAGTTTTAGTTTTTTTTCTTAAACAGCACATAAACCAGGGCAATATACACTGTGTTCACATGGATGATGGATAACTCCATCACAAACATCACAGTACACAGAGTAATGTCCCTAAAAAAGAAACACTTAGCTTGGCATGGACTAAATGGGTCATGTCCACAGCTAGACTAGTCATAGAGAAGTGACATGCTCCATGGCCTCAGGAACTCAGCAGTCCCTTCAGAAACTGGAAAGTAAATAGGTTTGCTTTCCCTGAGATGGCAGAGCAGGTGATACACTCTAGAGGCTGCAGAGTAGGCTGAGCTAAGATGGCTTCTGTCCCTAACTGTACCAATGATAAACTGAATAGAGCTTAGCTCCCAAAAGCATCCACTGTGTCTAGCTCTAATAGGGAATCTTCCTTACATGGATCAGTGAGGCTCAGCAGCTGGCTGACGCTCCTTCATAAAGACTACTGTCACAGACTATCTCTGCTGTGTGCAGCTGCGCTGAGAATGAAGGATGCACATTCTCTACATTGCTTTCTCTGGTGTGTATTTTCAGATGTCGCATAAGGCTGGTCCTTTGGTTGAAAGCTTTGCCACATTCACTGCACTGATAAGGCTTCTCTGGCTTGTGAATGACCTGGTGCTGCCTCAGATTAAATCTTTGTCGGAAGGCTTTCCCACATTCAGTGCACTGAAAAGGCCGCTCACCAGTGTGAAGTCTCCGATGACTGTTAAGGCTCGAACTCTGGCTAAAGAACTTGCCACATTCAGTGCATTCATAAGGCTGTTCACCAGTATGAACTCTCAGATGTTTTATGAGGTCAGAGCTTCGACTGAAGGCTTTCCCACATGCACTACACCCAAAGGGTCGTTCCCCGGTGTGAACTATATAGTGTTGAATGAGACTGGCAAGGTGGCTAAAGAATTTCCCACATTCACTACACTCATAAGGTCTTTCTCCAGTGTGAACCCTTTTATGCTGGGCAAGATTTGAGCTTCGGCTAAAGAACTTCCCACAGTAACTGCATACATGAGGGCTTTCACCAGTGTGAACTCTGTGGTGTCTCACAAGACTAGAGTACTGGCTAAACAACCTCCCACACTCAGGGCACTCATACGGTTTTCCTCTATTGTGAACTCTCTGATGTTGAATGAAGATGGAGGGATCACTAAAGAATATCCCACATTTCCTGCATTCATAGGGCCTCTCTCTCCTCTGGACTCTCTGCTGGTGAACATGTGTGAATGTGTCACTGAAAGCATAACTAGGTTGACTGCTCTTATTAAGCCACGGGGCTGTGGGAAAATACAATGTTTCCCCAGAATTCTCCTGTGCCTCCTCCCCATTGGGAGTGATCCAACACTGCACGAAGTCTGCTGTGGCCACAAAGTCCTCCTTTCCCTCCCCACATATGAAAGACTCCTGGGACATGTCCTCTATCCAGGTCTTCCCAGGAGAGGTCCTGCCCTCCTCCCTTCTCGCAGGTTCGTCCTCATGCTTCTGTACCTGTTGTTGGGCAAAATTTGCATTAAACTTGACCCTTGCCCCACCGGCCTCACACATAAGGGGTTTCAGGCTGGCTTGTGTATCATCCTCTTCATCCAGGTAGAGAATCTCTTTCACAAGTAGGCCATATGTGTCAGAGTAGGACTTCTGTATAGACAGGGCTGTGTTGGGATTTCCACCCTGTAACATTCCTTGCACTGAAGTTCTCTGCTGAGAAGGTAACACTTTAACCTCTGTTCTAGAGCAAAAACCTGCAAACAGAGAAATGCTGGTCAAATCGAATAAACTTTGATAGAAGAAGAAAACAGACCCATCACAAATCTCTGATGGATGTCAGAATGAGTCCTGAGCAACCTGGGCAAGAAGAGAAACCTCAGCTCAGGATAAGCAATGGTTGGCTCTCTGCATCACTGTGAATACCCAAGCCAAAAAACAGGGGAGGTCTCTACCACTGGAAGGAATAATACTGAGAAGAGATGCAGCGTACCCAAACCACTTCTCTACACAGGCCTTGGAGCATGACACTGGCTTCTGAGAAACTGTTAAGGACCACGAGGCAGGAAGGAATGGCCAGACCCCAAGAATCTGACTACAACTAACTAAGTTCAGGGACATCGAGACACTATGTTCTTCTTAGGACATATGCAATGGAGTTGAACAGTGAAGAGTGCTGCAGAGCACTGAGACACGGTGCCTCCCTGAAGAGGACTGAGACATGGAGGTGAGAAGGGTGGGGCCAACAGGCAAAGTCAAATCAGAGATCCAAATGGTTGAGGTCTCAAGAGAGGAACAGGAATGGCAGAATTAAGAACAGAAGTTGGTACGGCTTGGACATAGTAAGGACACATCCTTGTCCACCTCCTGCTTACCAGAGGTAGACTTGCATAAAGCCTTACTTTTTTTTTTTTTTTTTTTTTGCGTGTACTAGGGATGGAACTCATGACCTTGTACTTGCCAAGCAGGTGTCTAAGCCACTCTGCTATCTCCCTGGCCCTCAAAAAGCCACTCTTGCTGTGGCTGAAACCATAATCACTTTGTCATGCACCCAGGGTTCTCTCCTTATCCCACATTCACTGGTGACATGGTGCCTGAGAGATGTGAGTCCCCAAGGAAAGATGTCACGGGAACTAATCCAAAACAAACAGCAAAGAAAACACAGTAGTAGAAATTATACATCTGAGCAAATCTGGCAGATGCAACCCAGTGATTTGCAGGTAGTCACCAAATGAGGGCTTGGTAGCTCTTTGCCGTCTTGTACAGCACATGTTAGCAAAAAAAGGAGCAAAACTTAAGGCACAGGAGGGTCAGAGGTCTGGATGGTCACCCAGGGGAGAGCTAACACATAGGATGGGCTCTACAGGGCTTATGACAAGGATCCTCTGTCTGCACCCTTTCCTACATGGCTTTAAGTGGGAAGTGTGCTGATCAGGAAGGGGAAGCACTGTATGTGGCAGTGTTTTGAAACACACTGAAGCCCACAACACACACAACAAGAACATGGGAAGCAGGCACTGTTTATGCTGTTGACTTTGGAAAGAGTGATGTCCTTTTGCAAAGCAGAAGGTAGTTAAAAGCTTAAGATACCCAGCTAAGTAAGATGTCCTTACCGAGAGAGGCTACAAGTGCAAAGTTCTCCACCATCACATTGCAGTACAGGAGTCTCTGTGCCTCATCCAGGAGCCCCCACTCCTCCTGGGAGAAGTAAATCGTCACGTCCTCAAAGGTTGCAGAGCCCTGCTTTGATGAAAGACATTATATGCCATGATCAGGTTCTCTCCTCAGTCCTCCCTCTCCATTCCCTACACATCCTCTCTTACCCTTCTTCCCAGCTCCAATGTGACATCAAGTCCTAGTTCCACTAGTACTGGCTTTTTCTCCTATCTCACCTGTTCAAACTGTCACCCTATATTGATCCAGGCAGGAGAGAAGGGAGCAGCATCTAAGGTCTGGGCCTGACTTGTACGTCCTAATTTGCAATGTCATGTTTCTTAGATACAATCCAATCTGGGTTGGTCTTCCCCACCAATTTCCTCTCCAGGCTTATTTGCACACCACTCCTTGTCTTGTACCTTTCTTACAGCTCTGGACCCTGTTCCCCCTTCCTCCAATGTCACAGCTACTCACTCTCCATCCTTGCCTACTTACTTCACAGCCACTTTTGTGGACTCCTATGTGTCTGTTACCTTGTATACTCTACTGGACTGGAGAGGGCCTGACCAATACAACAGTGATACCATTCCTCCCTGGGCTTGTGATGCTGCCCATCTCCAGGCTTAATTCTCAAGGCCTCCCTACTCAGCCTTCTTCTTGGCTTCAATCACAACAGGCACGCAGATGCCAGATACCTGCACCCTTGTGTGTTCACGCTCTCCCTCCGGCACTCACGCTTATTTGAAGGCCAACCCGTCTGATTCTGTTGTCAAGTGCGATAGGTTTTTTTTGTTGTTGTTTGTTTGTTTGTGTATTTGTTTTTTTAATGCTCCCCTAAGTCCATATGTCAAAGGCCTGGAACACAGGATGTGGTTGTTTTAGAGGAGGTGGTAGAACTTTGAGGAGATTGGGCCTAATTGAAGGATAAGTTCATGGTGGGCTTGCTCCTGAAATGTCAGGATCTCTGCTCCTTCTTATTTCTAGCCCTATACCTTTCTATGTCCCAGCAAATCTGAGCAATCTCATTTGCCCCTACCTAATTGCAGAGCTTGACTGAAAAACCCTCAGGCTCTATCATGAGACACCACAGAAGGCAGGAAGAACACACACCGGTGAATAAGCACCACTCTGAGCCACATGGCAGCACTGCTCTATGAGTGCTGGCCTCAGCACCCATCTCCTCGCTGGATCAGGCCACCTGCCATATTCCCTTAACCTTTAACTCTCCCCAACCCACGGCACTCGGTCATTTCTTTTTCATGATGCTAAACAAGCCAAACATGGTATCTAAGCAAGATCTCCTGCTCTGAGTCTTCCAGGGCCAATCTTTCTTCTTAGAACATGGCATCATGGCCTTAACATTCACAGCCTTAAATCTCACACATATTTTTGTCCACACATTGATACCATGACTTGGCTGTTCTGTGGAAATGAAGAAAACCTAAGGCTGTTTATTGATTGCTTACTGTAGCCAGGGAGTCAGCCACCATGACTGAGGGATTCTCAGAGACCTAGAGGCAATCACAGCAAGGGCAGAGCATGTAATGGAGAAAAGGGAAAGGCCTGGGTGTTCCTGACTGTGGACTGCAGTCCTGACAAGCCGTCTGTAGGGAACTCAAACTAGATGCAAGGCCCTGCCGGAAACTGGTTATGTGAGCATTTTTGGCTTTCTGCAGTTGGTCCTAAATTGGACATCAAAACAAAAATGACAGAAACCGTCAGTTATTAATCAAGCCCACCCAAAAAAGAGAACTGCTGTGAAAGAAGATTTGGTTTAACTTCCTGGCTTGTCACCAGAGACAGCAATCTGCCAGTCTGACTCACAAGTAAGCAGGCTCTCTGTGGTGGTCTGATTATAAAACAAGGGGTCTTGGGTCAAAGCTTTACTTTTTTTTTTTTTTTTTTTTTCTTGTTTCAGAACCTTTGCTTGTTTATTCACTCATTTTTTTTATGGCCGGCTCAGCCCGCCCCGAGGTCAGGGCCGGCGCAGCATGTGGTGCCGGGGATCGAACCGCGGTCCCTGAAGCCGCCCAAGCTTTCCCAAGCAGGCGCTCCAGACCACTGAGTCATCCTGCCGGGACCCCAAAGCTTTACTTTTAAATAATGTCTGAGTTGTAGATTTTCTCTTGGGACTTCAATTACCACCCCCCACCCTGCACAGGTTATCTGTACTAAACCACTCTTCAAATCCACTCATGGTCTGTGGAGACTCAGAGACTCCAATGTCCTAAACCTAACCTGTGCTACTTCCAGCGAAAATTCCTCCTGCAGAACTCTCCCTCTCCACAACCTCTCCCTATCCCTCTCTCTCCTCTCTCTCCTGATGACTGCTTGATACTCTTAGCACAGAATATGCCTGCATTTCTCCACCCTCTACATCAGACAACCTGGTCAGACTGCGGTTTTGGTGAGACACTGAACACACACCTTCTACCTGGTCTGGCCACCAGGCTGACGGCAGGGCGTTTCTGGCCCCCCTTCCCTCCCCCTCACGCTAGTTGGCTGTCACTCAGCCTCCACAGAGACGCTGGTTAAGACCTGAATGCTATCACCTCCCTCCTGTGCTTCAAACCGCCCACAGCACTCAGCGTCCTCACAATAGCAGCCCAGTTCCTCGGGCTATCTGGTCCCAGCAGATGCAAGTGTCACTGAGCTTCCTGGACACTTCCAAATAAATGGGTCTCAGCCTCAGGCATCTGCCCACACGTTCTCAGGAAACCCTGTCTCCCTTCACCCCTCAGCGTTCAGGGGAGGAAGCCCCTCTGTAGATTGTCCAGTCCAGAAGCAGGACACACAACAGGAGTGACTCCTGCCCAGCATCTGAGTTAGGACAGGGAGATGGGAAGGCGACAGAGGTAACCCAGCGCCATCCTTTCTGTGTTGGCACCAGACCCAAGAGGGTGGTTCCCGCAGCAGCACTGCAGCCCCCGCTCACCTGCACCAGGTCGGCCTGCGCTGACGCCGCCATTAGGGCCAATGGAACCAGGTTAGCCTTCTGAGGCTGGCGACCGAGGTGGCTCTCTCAGGGGCTTAGCCCACCACCATCTGAGTCAAGTCCCTGGCCCAGGGTCGCGCTCCCAGCCTCAGTTGTCCAGTCAATCACGCGCTGTTGCGATCACACTGCAGATTTAAGGATCTCAGCTGCTTCCAAGGTGAAGCACCTGGTCCAAAGGCACAGCACCGCCGGGTCCCCGCCACCCCCAACTCTGTCCCGGGCGGGCCGCGAACAGTCCGACCCAGGAAGCACTTGCTCCAGTCTGGAGGGACACTGCGCCCACGTGGTCTGTGGCCACGCCCTCCGCAGGCGCATAGCCGCTACCCCACCCCCACCCCTAGTCCGCTTCCGGATCGAGGATCCCAAAGGCCATTGCGGGCTCTCCAACCTCCCCCTCCGCCTTGCAGCTCTTCCCCAGGTCGCTTCTTAAAGGGCCCGCTTCCTCGCCTTAGTGGCCTTAGCTGTCCTTGGGCTGAGCTGTCAACTTGCTGCTGACCTGTAGACCATTCCTGAAAATCTGACTTAACCCGTGGACCTGCTTTCACACTGAAACCTGTAGTTATAACTAATTTGTGGGCTCTTTGTTCGCTAACCTTAAGATTTCTCTCTCTCAGCACTTCTCAGAGCACTAAGGCTGGCTTCCCTGGGTATTGAACTCTATCCCTGGGCGGAAGCAGGTGCTTAGTTTATTGAGCTATCTCGCCAGCCTCAAGGCCGCCAGAGGACTGCTGGGAATCCAGAGTCAGTTCAGAGTCTAGTTTATATACGTTTCTACAAGCTGGAAATAAGGGTTGTAGGCAGGGAAGATTTTCATTCGGTTATGTTAATCATGGGTTACTATTTGGTTGCTGGGCAGAAGGTCCTTGAAATATGTTAGAAAAGAAAATGTGGGGCCGGGGAGTTAGCTCAGAGGCACAAATGCCTGCCTGGCAAGGGCAAGGTCCTGAGTTCGATCTCTGGTTCCAAAAAAACGAAAAGCAAAATGTGTTTTTAGTGGACCTGAGTTTGGCTAGCTGAAAAGCAGCAGCTGGGTGCAGTACTGCACAGACTAAAGCTTCAGGCTCACCAGGCTCTGTGGTGTAGCTACGTGGTGGGCTATATGAGCATTTGTCATCCTAATATGGTATGAGATTGTTTTAAGATTTTGTCATAAGGTTCGATCCCCAGCACCACATACTGTGCCAGCCCTGCCCTTAGGGCAGGCTGAGCAGGCCATACAAAATAAATAAACAAACAAACAAACAAATAAATAAATAAAGTTCTGAAAAAAGAGAAAAAATAAAGTAAGATTTTGTCATATTTCCCTCTTTTTGCTTTACGAGGAAGATTCTCTTTTGTCCATTTCTTCAGTTTTAAGGAGCTGGTGAAAAGAAATCTTAAAAGGAATTGGTGACACATGGCTTCAAAGTGTGCTCTGAGAGAATTCTGGTCAGGATTATACAAGCATGTAGAAGGAGGACTGCCAGGAGAGCCATTAGAGGTGAAAGCAAAGCTCCTATCCACAAGGAGAGTAAACCTAGGGATCTTCATTGGAAAGTTACCATTGTATATTTAGTTTTGTTTGTTTGTTTGGGTTTGAGATATTCTCACAACTGACAGAATTTTCCCTCACTAACACTGACAGTACCAACATTGTTCTTCCAAGATCAGGCAGGTTCCACCCTGGTAGGCTGTTAAGATGTCTAAAGCTCTGTGATTTTGGAAAATGACTGCACACAGGGTATCTATTTGGTCTTGCACAACATCTATTGAACTTTGCATATTGTGAAAATGTCAGGCTGCCTGGGAACTTCAATGTATTTTATTTATTTATATATTTATTTTTCTTGTTTCAGAACCTTTGTTTGTTTATTCACTCATTTTTTTTTTTTTTTTTTTTTTTTTTTTTTTTTTTTTTTTTTTTTTTTTTTTTTTTTT
>PVJA010031420.1:0-24891 GCA_004027025.1 Myocastor coypus
AAGAGACAGTGGCCTTCCAATGGTGGTTCTTAGTATTAGAAATAGAAGTGGAGTGGGAAGAAATGCTGAGAAAAATGAGTAGGCACTAACCTGTTACTCATTTATATAGATATAACTATGAATATATATGAAGAATGAACTGTGGATACAACATTCTTAAAAGGTAGGTGTTTTTACTATCTGGAATTTTTCTGTCCTGAACATCATTATAGAAATAGAGAAAAAAGACTGAAAAAGAAACTACACTTCTCCCCCCCCCCCCCAAGAGCCCTTTGTTTACTATCCTAATGTGAATTTACCCTTACCACTGAGGTTATGGGCAGGAATTTGTTCACCTGAATAGTCTATGCTGCCCTCATCTGCACGGTACCCAGAAATTCTTCTGAAGCTAGTTTGCCTACAGGTATGCATACCTCACTGTGTAGGATGGTACCATCACCAGTGCCTGGAAACCTGGCCTTACACAATGTCACAAAAACAAGGAACCCATTTCCAGGGCCTAGAGAGACCTAGGGAGGCCTCTTTTACTATACTTGCCTTTTTCAGCCTTGGTAGCATCTTCTACCCATAATTAAGGATGACACATTTTTTTTTAAACAAGAGGGACCCTGCTTCTGAAGGTGAGGGTCTCTGGGTGCCTTTCTATCTTCCCGTATCTACTGCGCAGCCTGTGCTTAAGAGGAGTGCGTGGCTCTGCCTTCCACTCCTGGCTTCTTCTCCCTGTTGCTGGTTCCCAGGACACCACATAGACAGGGACATGGCATCTCTTGGCTGGGGTCTGCCGATCAGATCCCCCATCTATCACACACAGGAGCCCCTCTGAGATCTGGGGACCATATCTGACTTCTGTAATGGTCATCTTACCTCATCACACAGCCATTCTCCCCTCTTCTTTCCACTCTTCCTTTCCCTCCCTCCCTCCCTCCCTCCCTCCCTCCCTCCCTCTCTCCCTCTCTTCTTTTCTCTCTTGGCTGCAGGTTCTAACTTGCTGTCCTCTCTCAGGTCCTCCATCTCTTGACTGGAGAGATGTGGAATACCATTCCCTGGAGATGGATTTCAGCACCCTTTGAATATTTTGGACAACTTGAGCCTCTTCTGTACTCTTGTTGGTGACGTCCATGGTCCACCTTCAAGTATGAGGCTGACCCCAAGATGGCAAGATAAAAAGAGAGGAAATTCCTTCCTTCCTTCACCTTTATCTAGAGAATATCTTAGAATCTCAGGTGCCTAGTAAGAGGAGAAAGAAAAATCAAGACAGACTTCCCTTTTTCGTCACAGCACTGATTTTTGGTTACACTGAGTCAAAGTTCCTCTTCTGTTAGGAAGACCAGGCCTCTTCTGGGTGTGCAGAACTGCCCACTTTCCTGGCTAGGCCATGTGGCTGAGGCACCTGCCTTGTTGTCTTTCTCATCCCAGGCCAGGGACCACATAGAGCACCCAAAGTTTGCAGGGGAGAATTCTCAGTAAATACCTACATGTGATCATTACCATAGTACAAGAGACAATGACTCACCCCTTTCCTGCAGAGTGGGAAATGAAACTTCTGGTCTGGGACTTTTCCATCCACCTCCTCTGAAACCCAGAAAACCCTCAGCCAAGTATTCCTGCCTCCTTCTCAGCCTCTTCACACTCAATCAGCCTTTTGCCCAGAGTCCAGAAAAATAGGACTTCATTTTCTTTGTTTGGAATCAAGGCCTTCCAGCCTCAGGGCTTTGTATACAGTGAGCCCAAACTTGGTGAGGCTTCCTGTTCCTGTCCTGGGACCACTTCAGGGGAATGTGGAGTTCTATTAAGAACTCATGCAGGACCAAGAATAGGACCAGCACCAATTTGGGAAAAGAAACGAGGAACCTGACAGCCTGAAGACATGTTGTGTGCTGGCTCCTTTCTTCCAACATTCTTTGAACAGAATCTTGATAATTTGGATTCTTTTCTACCTTCAGGCTCTGGACTATGACAGGTTGTGGAGGGAGAACAAGAGCAAAAGGCCAGAGAGGACTCTGGGCTTAGATTGGTTAGCAAGCATGGTGGTCCAGAAGCAGGATGTTCTAACTATGTAAACATTGGTGGAACCAAGGCTCTGCAGCTAGTTGGCACTCCCCAGAGAGCATATATGTTCACATGACTTCCAGGATGGTGTTCACTTAGAGCCAGGCCCTCAGTGTAGGGGATAGTTAGTGTCAATGTTTAGAGCAAACAGGAGGCTGCACGCCTGTAATCCCAGCACTTGGGAGACTGAGGCAAGAGGATCAGTGTGAGTTCAAGACCAGCCTGGGCTACAAAAATGAGCTCAAGGCCAACCTGAACTGTGCAGTGAGACCCTATCTCAAAAAGACAACAATAACAAAATGTTTAGGGCAAACAGTGGGCCCGGAACCTATAGACAGAATGTGGGCAAGGGGGATATGAGACAGGGCAAATAGGGTGCCATCCTTGTTACCTGGCTTTCTTCTCAGGGTTGGGGAAGTGCATGTGGGGATCCTTTCTGGGTTCCTTCACCATTAGAGACTTAACTCCAGCCTTATCCCAGTCTGCAGTAGAGAGTGGCAGGAGCTGCCAGATGGGCCATGCTGAGCTGGGAGGAAGAAGGATCTCAGCATCAAAGGCAGCAAAGCCCTTGAACATTCAGGTAGTGATGTCCTTTGGCTCTGGTAATTTAGCCTGCAAGCCTGGTCACTGATGCCAGTGTCAGGCTTAGATTCAGTAAGACAGGTCACTTTTCTGTCAGATGACCAGAACTATTCATTTCTGGGTAAGGTGTAAATCACACCTTGTTATGCCTTTCCCATGGAAATGGGAACTTCTGGAGGCAGTGGAAAGAAGAGGTAGTTAGCTTCTGGAAGACAGATGCCATTCTATAGTCTGAAGACTCATGATCATCCATCCATCTATCCAGCCATCCATCCATCCATCCATCCAATTTCTATGCCAGCTTCTGCCCTTTTATCCATGCCTCTTCTTTTCCTTGTCTCCCTTCCTTTTTTCTTACATTAGAAATAATTTTCTATAATCTTCTGTGTACCAGGTTTCTAAGATTTGGGAAATTTCATTAAGACATGCCAAGCTTTCCAGGACAAAATCAGGTCTTCATTAAGCCCCAGATTTGTCTATCTGTCCCTTAGCATCTCCTACATATAGAAATCACCATTTAAGATTGCAGTGAGGAAGGTATATAGGTAAAGAGATAAAGGGAAAAGAGAGAGAGAGAGAGAGAGAGAGAGAAATGGTTTCTAGTCTGATGTTGCTAAGCCTTCCTACTTTGAGATACTGACAGCTGCAAGAGTCAGAGGGGAAAACCCACATCTTACATTTTTTTTGAATCTTTAAAGTTGTATTTCCAAAAATCAGCTAAGATACTTTAACAAAGTAAAGGGGACAATTTTGTCATAGTGATCTTGTAACTGGACTCCCTGTTCCAAGGCTTCCTCCACTCCAGTCTGCGCACTTCGCCATGATCCTAGAGGTTGTTCTACAATGTCCTTGTCCTCCTTTCTCTTCTACCTGAAGCTGTCCATTGGCTCGGTGTTACCCAAAAGCCAGCAGTCAAGCTCCTTAACATGATTGAAAAGGATTCTAATGATCTGACCCCTGGTGCCTCTTTAGCCCCTTGCTCCTGTGGTCTACATTGCATTCACACAGGACTGGAGTTACAGTTGCCTAGAGATTCCATGCTGGCTTATGGCCTCTGTGTTGACTGTGCTCAGCTCTTTTCCGGGAACTTTTACCTTGGCACTGTTCTCGGTATTTTCTTTAAACCATGCCTATCCATCTGCTGTTATGCTCAGCATTTGTAGTGTAATTTTTTTTGGTGTAACTTAGTTCCTGTCAAACAATGGGCCTACTTAGGTGAAAAGACTGAATGTTTCATCTCTGTGGTCTTGTGCCTCACTCACTGATACCTAGAAGGCACTCACCGTGTTTGTGGAGTGAATGGATGGCTGGATGGAGGAGGGAATCCATTCAAGAGAAATGGGGTAGCTTTGGGACAGGTGGCTAAAGTGTCCATGTAACACTCTTTAGAGAAAAAGACAAATGGCTTCTTCCTAAAAGCTCAGCTCCCTGAGGAAGGAATTAGACTGTGACCTCAGTCATGCTATCTAAGGTGTCTAGGCCAGCAATGGGGAACTCTGGGATGACATAGTGACCTGGTGTGGGAATCACTTCCCGTTTTCTCCAGATAAAAGGTTCAGGGGCAAGAGAATCAGCCAGAAGCACCCGCGCTGCAGGCCGGGGTGGGCGCGTGGGATGAAGGCTGCAGAGAAGGAAGCCCATGATGCGCACTTCTCCGTGGATAAACAGAACATTGCCCTCTGGCCTCGAGGCAAGTGTGGCCACTAAGCCAGCCTGATGGGCGCTGCTGTCCAAACCCACCCTCAGCCGCTCCTTAACAAATCTTTGCTTCTGTTTTCTTTTAGAACCCACTCCCAAGCAAGGTCCGCCTCTGGGCCTGAGGAAGCCTCTCACCATCCGCGTGGTGTTAATCTGCTTGTCGCTGGCTGCGGTGGCCTCCATCGTGCTGCAGGCGGTTCTCTGTAAGTCCTTAGGATCATGACCCCTTGGTCCTTCTCCCCCACCGGTTGGCTCCCTCAGGTCCCAGGCTGTCTCTTTCCTGCTCTCTCTGGCCTCCCTGGCATGTGGTGTTTCACTTAGCTCCATTCTCCTCTCTCTATGCACCAGTGGATGTTCTTTCCCTCCCAGTGTCTGGGAGGATTTCCAGCAGGCATCTGTGCTTGGCACATGCACTTCTTTCCTCATGAGGGTATCACCCACCCATCCTCCCTTTTAAAAAATTCCCATTCCATTTTCTTCCCCAGCTCTCTGCCACCCTGAACTTTGTCTCGTGGAAAGTGCCTGGCAGTAAGTGCAATGTCTGCAGACCTGCAAGGGACTGAGTTTCAGGGGTGTCCTCTGTCTTCGCAGACCAGCTGGGGAACCTGGCCATCAAGCCAGCAGATCCCCGTGGCTCAGGCCCCTCATCAGGCCCCTACACGCTCTCTTTATTCTCCTGTCCCCGTGAAGATCATGCGATGGAGTCGGCTGACTCATCAGTTCGCATGCTCTGTGCCACTGTCAGGGCCTTACTCTTCTCGCAGGTTTTGGGACGGCAGAGGGAGGCGACATCTGCCTTTTCAGCAGCTCATGGTGTGTTCTGTCTCAAGTTGTGGCTTCTTAGCAGCAACCTCCTCGGCAGTCACTTGCCCCAGCCCAAATGCCAGTCCCCAGTGCCGCCTTTCTCCTGTGCGCTCCTTTGACTGCTCTTGGCTTACTTTTGGTTCCCTCTAATGCCTGCAACCAACCAGAAGAGTGTGAAAGTGGGCAGGACAAGTGTTATGGCTTGTACCTAGTGCCCCCACCAAACCTCACATGGCCACAGGCAGGACTATTCAAAGGTACCTGGATCTAGAGTGTGTGATGATGAGTTTTTTTTTTTTTTTCTTTTTTGAGACAAGGTTTTCACTATGCAGTTCAGGTTGTCTTTGAACTTACATTATAGCCCAGGTAAGTCTCGAACTCATAGCAATCCTCCTGCTTCAGCCTCCCAAGTGCTGGCGTGTGCCACCAGGCCCAGCATGATGATGGGGTTAAGGGCCTGCAGTTACTACATTAGTGTACTGATTGGTTTGGCATAGCTCAGGGAATGGAAAATAGGAAGGCCCACCCTGGGTGGGAGTGTTACCTACCCTAATGATAGGGTACAAGGGACCCGGAGAGGGCTGCTGTCATTGTTTTGCTGCTTTGCTGTGTGCTGCCTGGCTGCCATCTGCTTTTTGCCTGATGTGCGCTATTTCTCCTCTGCCACCCACCCTGCCTTGGAGCCAGCCAGCTGTGTGCAAAACCTCTATTGGGAGCTATAATAAATGTTTTCTCCTTTAATTTGGATGTCAGTTATTTTCTTTCAGCAATGAGAAAGGTAACTAAGACAGCAAGGGAAGGAGAGAAGAGGCTGCTTTGCATGTTCTCTGGAGAAAAAGCCACTGCTGGATTAGGAGTCTGCACACATGGCCCTTCCGTGGCCATGGAGGGGGCTGTGGACAGACATGGGAGGAGCGGCGCTGCCCCAGCTGAGATCTCTGAGAGGAGAAGGCTGGGGGCCACTGCCTGGGCCTGGAGGGACCAAGGGGTAGGAGTGGCAGGAGGTGACTAAGGGCTTTCCTCTACCAAATTCACCCTGAGCACTCAAAGGAAATTCAAGGATCTCCCCCCCCCCTCGCACTGACTCATGCTGCCTTTAGGGTGGGTCAAGGGATCAAACCACCACTGTCCCCTGTGCCTGACTGGGATTGCCTGATTGGGATTGCTGACACAAGTGCTTAAACCGCTGGGCTAACCAGAAAGCCCCGCTCAAAGGAAATTCAGGACTGGGTTCCAATCCCTGCTTCTGCCTATTCGTCAGGTCTCTCTTTGACCTATCTTCTCACAGTCCACACCCCCAGAGTTCCTGGCCCATGGGACATTCTTTTATTTTTTTTAAAGTTTTATTTATCCATTTATTTGGTAAAGGGTCTTGCTATGTAGCTCAGACTCATAGTGATCCTCTTGTCACAGCCTCCAGGACTGGGATTACAGGCATGTGCTACCATCCCTAGTTTCAGTGGCCAGCACAGCCCGGGGCTGGCATGGCATATAGTACTGGGGATCAAACTTGGGTCTTTATGCTTGCCAGGCAGGCGCTTAGACCACTGAGCTATTTCCCTGGCCCTGGGGACACCCATTTCATGTTTGCTATACATTAATGAATGATGGAAGAGTAAGTGGCAGTTTCTTGGGACACCTGAGCCTAACCCTTCCCTTCCTTTTGTTGCCCTGGCCACACCTACATTTTCTCTCTTAAGGGATCTCTTAGCTGACCTCTCTATTTTTTCAATCTAGATCCCTGGTTTATGGGCACAATCTCTGATGTCAAGACTGATGCTCAGTTGCTGAAAGGTCGTGTGGACAACATCAGCACCCTGGGTTCTGAAGTTAAGAAGAACAGCGGTGGCGTGAAGGCAGCTAGCGTTCAGATCCAGGTGGTGAATGCCAGCTTGGATGGAGTGTATTCTCAAATCCTGATACTGAAAACCAGTGTGGAAATAGCCAATGCCCAGATCCTGAGCTTAAGAAAAAAATGGGAGGAAGTTGATCATTTAAACACCCAAATTCCAGAGTTAGAAAGAGATTTGGATAAAGCCAGTGCTTTAAATGGAATGATCCGGGCCCTACAGAGCAGACTGGACGACATCAACAAATTGCTCAGTCGACAAAGTAAGTGTGCCTCAGGAAATGGCACGCAGGCTGACTGGTGGCCCCTGAGACCTTGGCATCTTAGCCATGAGACCATGGGGCTGGAGGGTGAGCAGGGGAGAGGCAGGCACAGGCCAAAAGCTATGGAGAGAGGGCCTAGTGCTGGGCTTAAAGAGTACTGAAGGGATTTTTAGGCAAAGAAGACACCGCAGGCCAGCTTGAACCCCTACACTGAGGCACAGAGCCTGGAAGATTTAGGGAATGGACTCTCTCTCCTGGCCCAAATCTCCACATTTCCTGTGACGTTCCTTATTTCAAGCCCTGGTGTACAGTCACCTGTCAGGGCCTGTGGAGAGTCACTTTTCCCTCATGGAAAAGTCAGATTCCTGGCGCACCCTCTCCCATTGTCTTCTCCAATCCCATAGGCCCTGCTCCACAGTTTCAGTTAGGCTTCTAGAACCCTAGAGGGTCCCAAGCCCCTCTATCAGGCAGGATCCGTGGACCTCACAGCCCAGCCCCATGCATTGCTGTCTCTGAGACCCCACTCAGGTAGGCTGCCCTGGCCCTCACCCTAAGGAACTAGGACTCTGCATTCACCTTCAGCCCCTCTTCTCCAGGTGACATTCTGCAGATGGTTTCCCAAGGCTGGAAATTCTTCAGGGAGAACTTTTATTACTTTTCTGACAACCCAAAGAGCTGGTACAGTGCCGAGCAGTTCTGTATGTTGAAGGAGTCACACCTGACTTCGGTCACCTCCCAGCAAGAGCAGGTGAACACTGTTCCCACATGGTCTGTGACAGGGGTGTGCGGCTAGTTGTCTCGGGAGGCTGGGCAGGATTATATGATGGAAACAAAATCCTCAAATATTGGCCACCTAACAAGGGAAGATTATTTCTTGCTTACACTACATATCTAATCAAGGCTGCTTATTGTGGGTACTCAGGACCTAAGCCTGAGGAGACTTAACGTGTCTGCAGTTGTTGAGGCAGGAAAAGGGAACATCGCGAATTGTGCATCTGCTCTTAAAGCTTCTTTCCAGAAATAACCACATGAGTGGTTAGGAAATTACAAAGTATTCCTAGCTTCAAAGAGGGCAGTGAGGCACCCTGCCCTCTTTTCTATATGCCCAGAAAGCAGAGATATTTGTCAACAATATTCTGCATGACTCAAAAATTTCCTTCTTTTCGAGGTAGGCTATTAACCAAGTCTTTTCCCTCTGTGAGGTGGGTAGAGCAGTTCAAAGTGTGTGCGCTGGAGTACTCTAGAGTCCTAACCTGCTGTCTGGTTAGTCTGGGAGCCTTGGGTAGATAGGCTTCGGCTTCTGAGTTGATGAAATATGCACGATAATAGTACCTGCCTCAGAGAATAAAGAAAGAATCACAAGAGACTGTCTTCCCCATGTGCCTTGCGTGACTTTTGGTACCGTCATCTGGGCCAGTCTCTTGGGATCCCTGCTGTGGAGTTCAGCTGACTGTCCTACTCCTGTACCTGCTTCCAAGGAATAGAAAGACCTGAGCCCTGACTTTGTTAGTTGCAGGGAAAATGCAAATCAGAATTTGGAAGATGGACTATGGGTTCCAGGCAAGGGCCAAAGGAGGCCTGAGAGAGGCCAGGCTGCAGAGTGTGTCCATGAGTTCAGGACGTGCTTGAGCACTGGGAAGACATAGAGACAGAGGCTTAGACATTAGGCTGTGGCCTGCAACTCTGCTCACTCTGTGTCCCCACAGGAGTTTCTGTACAAGACAGCAGGTGGAGTGCAAAACTGGATCGGCCTGACTAAGGCAGGCAGCGAAGGGAAATGGTACTGGGTGGATGGCAGTCCATTCAAGGAAGGTGTGAGGTGAGTCCTGCATCTTCCTTTGCAGCCTGACTTCCTTGGGCCAGGGCCAGGCTGTAGGGGCTTGGGGGTATTTCTCATGCACACAGGGTTTGTGATTTGTCCCTGCCCTAGGGACAGGAGGAGCCTTGGAATTGAGATGCTGGTCACCATTGCCACCCACTGAGTGTGGCACCTGGCACTGATCCGTGGCTCTCTATGCCCTGTGGGGTTTGCCAACAAGGCCATCTACCCAACCTGGACAGGGATCTTGATGAACATCTATGTTTTTGCAGCGTGAGTTTGAGAATAGGAGGGTGGTTTGACCTGAACTGGGAGCAAGATTAGAGGCTTAAAAGTTGAAATGTCAGGGCCAGCCTGATGGCTCAGCAAACTGAAGTGCCTGCTTAGGCAAGGCACAGCAGCTGGGGTTCGATCCCTGGCCTGCCTTGCCAGTCCTACCCCCAGGGCACTCTGAGAGGGCAATTAAGACTGGACGTGGTGACCGTGCACCTGTAGTCCCAGAACTTTGAAAGGCTGAAAATAGGAGAATCACTACAAGTCCTACCTATGTAGTGAGACCCTGGACCCTATAGACCCTGTCCTAAACACAGAAAAAAAAAAGTTGAAATGTCATCAGTCCTCTATGTCTTAGGCTTGGTCTCTTGCTGTGCTATCACCTAGTGCAAAAACTGGAACTGAAGTAATGTATTTCCTTAACGGAAATGAATTCTCTGCTTTCCAATTTCGTAAATACGCTTTTATCTGGTTTTTCACTCTATAGGTTCTGGCTTCCAGGGGAGCCCAACAATGTGGGGAACAGTGAACACTGCGTCAGTATAAAGGTGTCCTCGCTTCAGTCCTGGAACGATGCTTCCTGTGACATTAAGTTCTCCTTCATCTGTAAGCGGCCCTATAACCAGTTACCACCATGAGGGCGAGTCCCCAGGTCCTCAGGCTCCAGGGCTTGTCAAATTTGGTGCAATGTTCCCCAGCCCTTAATACTACGTGATGACTTTGTACATTGATTTTTTTTTTTTTTTTTTTGCTTCATAATTGTCCCCAAATGCATGTTGGAGGCCATATGCTTTGGCTGGGAATTTTCTGACCCAACAGGGGTTGCTGGAAGGGAAGAACTCTGGTTAAGTGGAAGGGGGAGGAGGAGATTTAGAAGTTCATCCTGCCTTGGTGACGTAAATCAGATGCCCCAAAATCTGTGCTATCACCTTGAGTTTTCCCATTGCTTTAGAGAAGTCACATTTGTACACATAAAAGTTACATAAACAAATGATTGGGCTTGAGGAGATGGGTATCTTTAACCAGACTGAAACGTTACCCAATGTGTACATATATGGAAACACACAGTATCCCATAAATATGTAGGATTTTTATTTTTTTATGTATCAGTTTAAAATAAATCAAATTTCAAATTTAAATTTAAAATAAGTTTTGAAAAGAATAACATGTGAAAAAGAAGTTGCTTTGTGCAGTCGAGTAAGTCTCCTGACAGTGTTACCGAGCACTTTTCTGGGTTGATCCCCGGTATTTCTACTTGCCCGCTTTGAGTGCTGGTGGCTGCCAATGGCTGTGTTTTCAGTGGGAATAGCTCTTCTCTTGGCCTCACTGTCCACGTTCCCATATTCCCGTTGCCTCTTCATCCTTCTCTTCTGAAGCCTGAACTTCCCTGGGGAAGCCAGCTAACCTGGTTCAGGTGAGAGGTTGACATGGGCCTGTGCGTTCCTTGGAGCAATGCCCTCCCTCCCTTCTTGTTCCCACTACATCCTCCTCAGAGGCCCAGCTCTGCCTTCTGACATCATCATCGTCATCATCTGGCCAGCCTCATGGATGCCTGTGTGCCCCACCTCCTCTGTACCACCTCTTCCAGGGTTTCCTCTCCCTGCCTTGTGCAGGGGCGTGCTCTTTGCGTACGTAAGAGTTCTCTCAAAGTTTCTTTAGGAGAAAATGCTACATGGCTTAAGCCCTCCTTTGGTGAGTTGTTTGCTTTGGTGGATGTGTAGAAAGGGCCATCTACCTCACTGGACATGGAGTCCTGGGGTCCCCTTGGGATACAGCTGGAGGTCAAGCCAGTAAGAACTAGGAACATTCTCAGAGCCTTTGAAATGCCACCAAGTATGGACAGGACTTGTTTCTAGTTTTCATGGAAATTAAGGAGGACAAGGTCTGTAGTGCTATGGTGATCTCTCTCCTCGGATGTCCCTAGACACTCTTCTGTTTCCTAGCTTTGTTCCCAAGGGGAAGGTGTGTCAAGTTGTCCCCTCTTTACTGAGACTTTATTCAGAGGATCTAGGTCCACATCCCCAGGATCTAAGGCAGGAATGCAGGATGGAGTCACTCCAGACAGAAGGCAGGAGGGAGAAAGCAGGAGGGATCACAGGGTGAGCGCTGAGGTGGGCTCAGCAAAGGTGTCCCATTAGGATCTGGGGAAAAACACTTTCCTCAGATGAGTGTGACGGAAGGGCTCAAGGGGAGGACATATGCGTAAGTGACATCTTTAAGCCTCACAGAGCCCCCAAACACCTGATCCTAGGATCCTCTGCAGTCCTCACCCAGCTGAAAAGCCAATTCCTGCTGTCACTAGGCTAGCTATGTGCCACCCAATTTTCAGCTTAATGGCTTTCCATTCCCTATTAGCCTGGGAGTGGGCCAGTCACATCCTGCTGCAGGAACAGGGTATGTGCATAGGGCACGGGACCTACTTCTCTTGTTACTAGGATCTTGGCTGCACACAGCCCTTGCCGGTTTGCTCTGCTCCCAAGGGTAACCCTGTGGGGCTCTGCATGGCATGAAATCCTTCTGACCTGAGCGTATGTGACTAGTAAGCTGCTGTTAATCTCACCTGTCCACTGTCATATGTCATATGTGTCCCCATCTGGTACTACTTAGGGTGGAGAATTGCTCCCTTCCCAAAATGCAAATAGGAAGCGATCAGAACAAGGCTGGCAGTGGTCTGTGGTTCCTTCTGGTGTGAAAAGATGCACTGGGAAAAATCCAGACCATTTCTTTGGAAAGAAGTTGAACCAGGATATTTCAGGGGGTGAGGCAAGTAAGAGAGGGAAGTTGGGCCAGAGGGCCTGGAGTTAGAGAAAGCCTGAGTGCCACCATCTGGTACCTATAGAAACTGGAGGTCAGCAGAAGCAGAGAAAAGAGGCAAGGTTGGGAAGGAAACGGACAGGATGCAGGGGGAGGCACCACAGGCCCCCTGCAGCCCCAGCCTCAGCTGCTGAAGCTCCCCATGCTGTCTTAGATCTTTCGCTTCTGCCAGCCTCCTGGATCCTGGGCATGTGGGTCCTAGAAGGAGACTTCCTTTTCCTCACTCCCACTCATTATGTTCCCTTGAAACTGAAAGAGCCCGAGTTGGTGAGGGCAAGGACGTGTTCTCACCAGTAGCCTGCGCCCCATCCTGTGACCCGCAGGCATAGCATTGCCCTGGCTTCCTCCTTCCTGGAAGCTGAAGCCACTGCTTCTCTGCACTGTCCACTTTCTACCTCGCTTCTCTCTTCCAACAAAAACCCAGGACTGAATTGCACTCAGTCTCCAACTCTTCCATCAGGCTGGGGGTGGAGATGGGCTCAATCTTGCCTGTATTAGGTGGATTAAGGAAGAAGGAAGCGTGGTTCTCAAAGGACACCCTGGCATGATGCCTGAAGCAGGGAGCCCCAGGATCCCTCAGCTGCCAGAGCCCACCAATCTGCGCCTTGCTTGGTCTTTGCCTTGTGTCTTAGTTACTCTTCGGTCATTGCTGGGACAAATACCTGACACCCAAAATGAAGAAAGGAAAGGTTTATTTAGCACACAGTTACTAGAGTTGGCTGGCCCAAGGTTGAGTGGAACAGGGCAGAGAGCATCCAGTTCATGGCGGTGGAGCAGCAACAATCAAGACAGAGGCAACCAACCAACCAGGGCAGCAGAGAGCAACAGCGTACATCTGTCTCTCTGTCTCTCCTTATATTACATTCAGGCTCTCTGCCTCAGCCTATCCCCCTTAGGTCACACACATAATCCCAGAAGTACTCAGACCCATAGTCCCATCAGTACTAAAACACATAATCCCAGTGCATCATGAGTCAAGCCTCAAACTCTAGAGGTTCCTGCCTCATGATTGCATGAGGCTTTGCGGGGACAACTAGACATAAGCCATAATACTTGGCATCCATCTGGTGGATCTAACCACTCTTTGAATAACACATCAACCTCTGGTGTTTAGGGATGGATGAGATCTGAAACTTTTCCAGTTGTCTGCAGCTACTAGTCAATAGTTGTTAAACTTGAGAATCTCCTAAAGCATGTACTCTGCTCAGCCTTTGGTGGGGGTAGGAGGAACAAACACGTGAGTGACCCCACTGTGGACTGGTTCTGTAAAATGCTATTTTTCTTTGGCCATGGAGATGAGACAGTTTTAAGCAAGATCATCATAACCTGAATTTTCTTCCCTGGTGGGGGGATATTGTATTCTTGTGAGAAAAATAAAAGCGAGGACTCTGGGGTGGGGTGGGAAAGGGCAGACGGAGGTGGGGACAGGGAAGGCAAGGCGAGAATTCCTGCTGATCATAGCTGGGAGGACTTTGTCCTTCTCTGGCCCAGACTCTGCTGTTTTGCTGAGCAAGGGATCTCCAGAGTTCTGCTTTCAAGGCCCATGGATAAAGTAGTTGCTAAGTGAATCCAGTCTGACTCTTCCTATGTGTGGGGAAATAGAAACCGAAATGGACCCTTTCCTTTCAGTGCTGTGCCTGGGGAGGAAACTTTAGTGGCTCCCATCCCCTGGGGCTTGGCAGGTACTTCTGGAGCCTCTGCCAGGGCCAGGACAGGTGTGGAAAGGGATCCTGCATGGTCCTGTAGTGCTTTTCTTCCAATCGTATCAGCTTTCAGCGGACAGGAGATCAGACATAAAAGATGGGCCTCTGCACACACACACACAGGGTCCCATCATGAATCAGGTGAAGGCAGCCACTTTTCACGGTAGGTACCCACGTGCTTGCTACTTCCTGAGTGGACGGGGCTTCCATGGCACAGGCTCCAATACTAGTTCCTTTCCACATGGCTTTCCCATCACTTAAAAGACTGTACAAAGACTCTAAGTCTTTTAAATCAATACCTGGAAGCCTGTGGGAGGCTGACTCCAGGATCTGTGAAAAAGATGCAGGAAAGGGTCGTGGGAATCAAGGATGAAAATAGAGAAACCACAATGCAATATGGGTAGAACAAGTCATTTGCAAGTCTGTGATCAACAGCTTGTGAGAATGAGTGTGTCGGGGGCTGACATGTTATTATACTTTTATGAGTTAAAGATAATGTGATCCATGGCAGTAGGATTATAACCATCTGAAGGTAATGAGGGAAGGGAGAACCCAGTGACAAGAATCTGTCTTTGTCATGGCTTGTGTCTAGATATCCCCTCAAAGCTTCATGCAGTGGGACTTCTATAGAGGAACCTGAATCTACAGTGTGTGATGCTGAGAATAAGGGTATCAATGACTAAAGTAGTCCACTGATTGGTATAGTTCTGAGTGTAGATGAGGAGAAGGCCTCCCTGGATATGGGTGTTATCTGCCCCAAGGGCATGTGGCCTGGCTATATTACAAGGGATAGAAAGAAGCAGTTGTTGTTGCTCGTTATCAATTGCTCTTCTGCTTTGCTTGCTGCTTCACTGCCTCCCGCCCACCATGACCTGTCTCCTCCGCAATGCCCCTCTGTAATGCCATCCTTCCTGGGAGCCAGACAACTATGAGCAGAAATCTACAAACCATGAGCTACCATAAACCCTTTTTCCTTTAACGTTTGGTGTCAGCTATTTTGTCTCAGCAATGAGAAAAGTGACTATGACAGTATCCTCAGAACCAGCTTTATAGGAAGGCCTTGAGCAGCCAGAGGGAGTCTTGACTCTGTTACCCCCTTAGTAGGCATGGGGACATCAGACTTGTGTAGCTCCCTGGCAGTCCCCAGCGATGTGTCACTTTTCCTTTCTTCTAGTTCTAGGTCCACCAAGCAGCAGGAGTCACCTGAAGAGGTGCTTTTTTTCCCCTCTTGGAAGAAGGTTGTAATTCTCATTGAAAAGCAGAACACTGGGCCCACTTTCATCTATGACTCCCTTCTGAGTTAGTGCTGCAAATCTGGTCTGTTCAGGTGCATAGATCCGGTCTACAGAAGATGGAGGCTTCGATTCAGGCAGGCCTGCTTGGTAGCTTCTGACAGGACTTCTGATACCAAATGTTAGTTTCTTTCTGGATACCAACCAACTCTCTGGCACCAGCTGGGTCCCCAGCTGTTTTACTAGATTCTGGCACTAACTGCCTGAGTTTCAGACTCCACAGGTTATGACAGTGGTCCACAAGAGAAGTCCCTAGGTGGCCCATATTTCTGATGGGCTGCCTATAAATCTGAAGGTTCCCCTGACCTCTCCTCAATTTTGATGATTTGTTAAGACAGTTCAGGGAATTGGAAAACACTAAACTCAGTATTGGAATTTATGGTCAAGGATGCCATTAGCCAGATGAAAAGGGACCTGGGGTGAGGGTCAGAGAGTCCTGAACCTAGGACCTCAGCAGTCAGGGTGGGCTCCACTACCAGGAGGGGGTTGAAATCTCACCATTCAGTCCTTCTCTCCAGTCTGTACTCTGAGGATTGGGAGGGGAAGTGGACAGCTAAGAGTTCCGTCCCTTGATCACATTTGGTCTTTCTCAGCTGCCATTTTGAAACTTTCTAGGGCTCCTACATCAGTGCATTCACACAGACTGAGGAGTAGAGGACAGGGGCTCATTATGAATAATAAGAGACACATCGGTTACCTAGAAAAGGGAGGGTTTTATCACCAATCCTTAATTTAACTTATTTATTTTTTGCGGAACTGGGGATTGAACTCAGGTCCTTGCGCTTGCAAGGCAAGCACTTACTCTACTGAACTACCTCCCTAGCCCTAAAAAAAAAAAAAAAAAAAAAATTGATACAAGATTGAACTTGTGATCTTCCTGCCTCAGCCTCCAAGAGCACTGGGATTATAGATGTGCCCAACCATATTCAGCCCAAATATTTTTAAAAAGCATCTCAGGGCCCAGGATATAGCTCAGTGGTACCATCCCTGTCTAGGATGCATGAGGTCCTGAAATAGATCCCCAACACTGCAAAAAACAAATGAGTATCAGCAGCAAACACAAAATGCCTCCACCTCAAATGCTCCTCAGTGATCCAATACAAGAAACTGAGTGGACAGTGAGGTCCCCCCTCCATCCCTTGCATTGGTCTCCTTCACTGACCCTGCAATCCTCCATGACTTGACAGTTTATTCAAGAGATACTTGGGCCAGGACTATGCGTCAGCTGTAGTCACAAAGGTGTTTTCTCTACAAAGATGAGGACCCCTGCTCCCCTGCCTTTGTGTCTCATCTTAACTCCCAGAGATCAAGCGAATTTGTAACACTGGGGCAGAGATTAGCATTTGGGGGTACTGAGGGCAGGGGTGCTAACACAGAGGAAGAGGACAGGGCCATATACTGATGGGCTCCCTGGGAGCCCAAGGGGTGGGGCTGCCCCGGGCTGGATTTCTGCAGAGTCAGTAGGGAGAGAGGCAGTGCTTTGGAGGGCAGTGCTCATGACCTTCACAGCAGAATATAAACCAAGGGTGTCTTAGTTTCACTGCCACCAGGGCTGGCTTGCAGGACGGCAGTGCCAGAGTGACTGGGTGAAGAACTCAGAGATGGATGGTGAGAGAATCCACTTCTTCAAGGACAACGAATGTGTCTCCTTGCACGCCAGAGGTGAGAAAAGTCAGGGCACAGCCTGCTTGCCCCCCAACCCTCTGTACCCTTCTGTGGTAGCGTAGAGCTCAGCTCACTACTGTCTTGGCCTTCACAATACACAGGAAATGGTGAGAAGTGAACCAGGCAGAACAGGAGTGACAGGCACAGGCCTGCCTCTGCTATCTCTCCAGACCCCACATGCTATTGGTGGTATCCTGGCAGGAGGAGGAAGGGGGTGCCCTTTCAGTTCAGATGGGCCTGGTTTTGAACTCTAGCTCTGCACACAGGCTGGCCCCCTGAGGCCTCTGGGAATCTGGGCTGGTCTCTCTCCAGCTTGAGTGGATTTTCCTGGGCTCCCTTCATTCCTCCCCACAGTTCCTGGATGGGTCAGGTACATCAGTGCTTAGATGGCATTCTGATCTCGGCTGAGGAGGCGCCAGGACTCCCCAGTGTGTGGTAGGATGGCAGAGTGGACCAAAGGGTTAGGAGTTTGCTGTGGGATTCTGAGGTCTGAGCTCCTGCTCTGCCCCTCTCTAATTTATTTTCTTCCCTTTTCTCTTTCATTCAAGCCATTTTAGGCTGGGCGTGGTGGTGCACACCTATAATCCCAGAACTTGGGAGGCTGAGGCAGGAGGATCAGTGTGAGTTTGAGACCAGCCTGGGCTACAAAAGTGAGTTCAAGGCCAGCCTGAAGTGCATAGTGAGACCCTGTCTCAAAAAGACAAAAAACAAAACCACAAAAACCAAAAAAAAGCCCACACTTTTTTTGGCCTATACTCTCTGCTGTGTTTGGTCTCCCCTGCCCAGGCCTTCTTGGGATTCTGAGAGCCTGGTCTAGGCAGCATCCCTGCCTTTGCATTGCTGCCAGTGCCCCACAGTGACCTCCATGAATGCTTTCGAGTGCTTTTCTTCCTTCTCCACAGCCCCATGCATGATAAATGTGGCAGACATTCTCATTCTTCCTAGGCAGGCCAGGAGCTGAGGCAGAGAGCTGGCTCTGTCCCAGCCCACATTGGCCCCTCTCATCCTGGATCCTGGCTTCTTTCTCTCCTACAGAGATGGACCCTGTGGCAGGGACTCCTGCTACCCACCAGATGCGCAAGCTTACTCAGGCTGCCACGATAGTCACAGCTGTGATTGCGTTGTCCTCTTTTGTAGCTGTCTTTCTTGTGGGTAAGTTCCCAGGTAGGGAGAATCTCACCAACTTTCCATCCTCACAGAGACCCCAAGGGACCCAGATATATGTTCTTCGGGCTCATCTGCTCCCGGAAGGGCCCTCCCATCACCATCCCAGACCTAGACCACAGCTGTTTCAGAAGCTGAGACCACTGTGCAAGGAGAGCTTCCTGAGAACTAAAGTTCCTGGGGGGAAACCCTGATGGTGCGCTTGGAGCCATCTCTTTCTGGAGCCCTAGCCCTTGTAGGGGGCCTGTTCTCTTGGGTCCCAGAGCTGTGGATGGTGCTGACCCAGAAAAGGGCTAGCTCAGCTGTACGGTTCCAAAACCCGATACTGGAGAAGTCTTCTCTTTTCCAAGACCTTCAAGGCGTGTTTCCAGAAGACAGCACTAGTGAATCTGTGGAGCCCAATAGTGAGTAACCACAGTGAGCAGGGGCAGGAAGGGAGCTGGGGCATTCGGGAGCCCAGACCCTGGGGCCAGCTTCTTTTCTAACACCATGAGGCCCCTGAAAGTTTCTGTGCTCCTTAGAAAAAAACCAATCTTTTATTTAAAGAAAAAAAAAAACCTATTTATGCTGGCATTATAGGTACATAGTACAGCACATGCAAAGTATAGTCTGTTAAGGTTTAACATTGCACATGTGCTTGTGAAACCATGTGTCTCAGTTACTTGTCTCTCATTGCTGGGACAAATACCCGACACCCAAAATGAAACAATGAAAGGATATATTCAGCTCATAGTTGGTGGCATTTTCAGTCCATACTCTGCTGGTTCCAAGGCAGAGTGCCACATGGCAGAGAGCAGACATTCACGGCAGCAGCAAAGAGCAAGAGAACCAAGGGAGTGGCAGCAGCTCTGGCAGCTAGTCATTCTTTCTTCCCTCTTTACATTGTACTGCAGAGTATCTGCCCCAGGGCACTCACATCCATGCTCCTACTATTGGATCAAGAATCAGTCGCAAACTCCAGAAGCTGCCCCATGATTGCATGAGGTTTCAGGGATGCAGGAAGGGCAACTAGACACAAACCGTAACACCATCTCACCATCAAGACAGTGGGCAGATTCATCATCCAGCCCCAGATCCTCTCCCCTTCTCCTTCATGCCCAGGCGAAAGCTGCTCTGGTTGCTATGGCTACAGATTACAATGTAGTTTTCTTTCCATTTCCTTAATCCTCCTTGCATCTTCTGTTTTCTTCTGTAGATTTTATAAGTTTTGGCTTTTATTAACAATTATTGCAGAATAATATGAGGATTGAAGTCCTTTCACCCCTCCTATGGATATCTAACTGTTTCAGCAGTATTTATTTAAAAGATCATCATTTCTCTGGGAGCTGCCTTTGTATGTTGGCTGAAGATTGTTTGTCTACATTTCTGTGAGTGTCTTTAACAAGGCCTAGTTTTGCACTGGCACGTGGATGAAACCTCACACAGGCTCCTAGGAAGAGCCTGAGAACTAATGCCCTGGTATTGCACAAAGGCTCCTTGGCCACTTGGGTTCTTCTCCATGTTTCTGTGGGCAGGCAGGACTCAGGAGTGACCACAAATTTGTGAAATTAGATCTCAATTCATCAAGCGAGCCGAGGATGGAATTCTTGATCAGAAAATTTATGCAGTGTTTAGGATGAAGCAAAGGCGAAGCAAGAGGCTTCATGCCTTGACATACAAATATACTGTAAAAGTAAACATGACATTGATTGACTGGCTGGCTCAACCTGCCCTAAGGGCGGGACTGGCACTGCATGTGGTGCCAGGGATTGAATTGCAGGCCCCTGCACTTGCCTGAGCTTGCCTAAGCAGATGCTTTAGGCCACTGAGCTATCTCATGAAGCAATATGGCTTTTAGTCATATCTGTTTATTTTTTAATAATGACCAATGTATAATGAAGTCTCTATGGTAGAGTCAAACTCCAACAGCTCTAGATGATAAAACAGATTACATTCAAGTTGAGCAATTACAATTAGCAAAATAATCCAAACTTCCCATATCACTCTTGGTGGCTGGTGTCTAGTAGGCAGGTGTTTCAATCTATCTGACCCCTGTTCATGTATGACAGCCAGGTAGATCTTCAGTTATTTTGACTTTTTCTGTGGAGCGGGGTGGGCTCATCCTCAGGTCTTGGTGACAGCAGTGACTAACAGACTGTGTGAGGAGTATGCAGGTCTGTAATGTAGACATTTACCTCAGAATTTTTTGAAGCATCTTGATTGGCCCATAAGATTTTCCCTACATATTTGGCCTTCTCTGCTTCCTCCCTCCAGATCACTACCACTGTGGTAAGCTACAAGAGGTTATCCAGCTATATAAAAGCTACATAGACAATTCCAGCACCTGGCCTGTGGAGATCCAGAATTTGAAGTGCAGAGTGAACAATGTCAGTTCTCAGATCCAGGAGCTTGCAGGTCACCTGGGAGAAACCAGTGCTGACACCCAGATGGCAAGAGGTGCTCTGCAAGAGGCCAGTGACTCGAGTCAGCAGACCCAGCTGCTACAGAGTTCCTTGGAGGGAGCCAGTGTTGAGATCCAGAAGCTGAAGGAAGATATGGGAAAGACGCAGGGTATAGCCTTCCAGACCCATAGTATCTTACAAAACACCTCAGAAAAAAACAGTGTTGAACTCCACAAGCTAAGCAGAGGCCTGGAAAGTGTGAGCACTGAGATTCAAATGTTGGAGGCAGGTTTGGAAATGGCAGATACCCAGGTCAGGTTGGCAAACAGTAGTCTAAAGAATGTACATTCTGAGATCTATGCTTTGAGAGGTCACCTGGACAGTTTCAATGACTTAAGGACCCAGAACCAGGTTTTAAGAAGTGGTCTGGAAGGAGCCCGGGCTGAGATTCAGAAGCTGGAAATAAACTTGCAAACTGCAAATGCTCTGAGCTCCCAGACCCAGGCCCTTCTCCAAGGCAGGTTAGATAATACTAGTGCTGAGATCCTGGTACTGAGAGGTCATCTGGAAACAACTGAGGATGAGATGCACCTGCTAAAAAGAGATTTGGAAACTGTCACTGCCCAGATCCAACTAGCAAATGGCCATATGGAGCAGACAGATGCTCAGGTCCAGTTGTTAAAAGCAGAACAAGGAAATGCCAGTGCCTTAAACTCCCAGGTTCAGGTATTACAAGGTCAGTTGGAAAGTGTCAGTGGAGAGATACAGACCCTAAAGCAAGGAGTGAAAGATACTGCGGCCTTAAATTCGCAGATGCAGAGGTTAGGGAGCAATCTGCAGAAGGCCAGTGCTGAGCTGCAGAGGCTAAAAGAGGTTTTGGAAAACAACAAAACAGAGGAGCAGAGTCACCTGGCGACCCTCCGTGCAGCCATTGCTTCCCAGGAGCAGCTACAAAGGACCCAAAGTAAGTAGGAAAGGGAGGTGTGGCTGGTGAGGCACTGTCCTTTGGGAGGGTAGAGACTTGTCCCTTCCTCTTGTGCCTTCAACCTCTTTGCTCACATCAGCACACATCTCATAGGTGCTGGAGACAGGACCATATCCAATGAACTAGGGAGTGCTGGAGGTGGCTGGAGGTAGCATTTTCCCTGTCTCTAATTGCCTATAATCTGGTTAAAGTAACAAAATGAATACCTGGGAAATCCATTGTGTGTGGGGAAGATATGAAACAATGATATCTCATGCTAGGAGAGCCAGATAAAGACTGTCGCACCCCCCTCATTTTTTTAACTCCTTGCTATCAGGAATGGTGTGGCCTTATTGACAGATGCACATCCTGAACATGTCCAAGCTCAGCTGCTCTCAGAAGCTAAGCAGGGTTGAGCCTGGTTAGTACTTGGATGGGAGAATTGACATGGTCTTGAGCACCTCCCCTGAGCTGTATTTTTCTTATCGCTAAAGTAGAAACAAACAGGGTCTGCTTTTCAGTGAAGAACAGAGGAGTTAACAGATGTAAGCCATTTCAGCAAAGTACCCAGAGATCAGGCCCTCACCTCGCACTTCACTGAGGCCCTGTTAAATGTCAGGGGTGCAAAGATGAACAGGACACGACTTGGACTTTGCCAAGTTTTGGGGGCAGGAGGGTAGACATGTATGAACGACAGGCATACAAGTGTAAGAGGTGAGAAGTGAGAAGAGACTCTAGGAGGGCAAGGAGAAGTAAGGAGGAATCTTCTGAGGGGCAGGGTCACAGGGGGCTTGATGCGAATATGGTTCTTGGACTGGATCTGTGAGAGATGTTTGTCAAACAAATAGAGCAAGATAGTAATTAGTTCACAGTCACGGAAACCAGAACCTGAGGTTCTGGAGGCTTCTGGTAGCGTGACTAGCCTATGGGGACATCATGAGGTGCGGGATGACAGGCCAGTAGGCAGGGTGAAGAGCAGTGGCTTTCACATTGCCTTGACTATAACTGTAGTGTGGAAGTTCATTTTACATTGTGAGCCAGTATAAATATGTGCAACTGTGCACTTTCACACATACTCAAAAAACCAAAATTTGTCTTGCATTCAATGCATCCTGATATTATACTATTTCCTTTATTTTATTTTATTATTATTTTTTTCCTTTTGGGACCAGGGTTCAAACTCAAGACCTTGCATTTGCCAGGTAGGCACTTGTGTCACAGAGCTATCTCCCCAGCCCCCTATTTCCTTTATTTAAAAGCTTGTCACAACCCACTAGTGGTCTGGTGAGTATGGTCTGAAAACTGTGCTAGATGGTTAGATGGCCAGGGGATAGAGGATGATGGGGAGGGGCTCTGAGCTCAGCTGTCCATTGCAAGGGATGGAGGAGCTGCTGAGGGGCTGCAGGAGGGGCTCATGGTCTCCTGGCCGAGACAGGGAGTCAGTGGGGAGCGGGAGTGCCCAGCTCAGAATCTGGCATGCTGAGTCGGGGATGCCTGGAGATTGAAGAGAGTGTCATCAAGGCTAGCTGGGGTTCAGGAGCGAGGCTGGGTGGCAGATGGAGATTTGGGGCTCCTGGTATGTGGTTCTGGCTGCAGCAATAACAAGGGATGTGCATGAGGCAGAATGCACTGCAACAAGAGGGCTGAGGGTGGAGACGTGAAGTCAGTCTTCGAGGGTGAGGTGGGAGGAGGTGTTTTTCAAGGAAACCAACATATGAAATATAGACAATGTGGCAAATACTGAAAAAATGAAAGCTGAGGACACCAGCACTGTGTTCCCAAGAAAATTTCTGTATTTTTCACCTAAACCCACTGCTAATGTTGGGTGAACTTTCCTGGGAAGGTTTTTGTGGATTTTGATAGGCTTGATTTAAGGGTAAAAGGAACCATCCAGCTAACCATGAGGTATGAAAAGTAAAGCCATATTAATATATTGAGCTGTAAAAGGCTCAAGTCAACAGCTTCTGACAATGCTAGTGGTGCTGATAACCCACTACTGTTATGTACTGTTAGACTATACATACAGCTACTTTCTCTTGGTTCAGTGAGAAGAAAGATTTGTACTAACAGTGTTCATGTACAAGATATCAGGCCTGCATCTTGTACTCTGAACAAATACCAGCAAGGTGTTAATTATTGGAACTGTCCTACCAACCTGTTGTGAAATTGTCTCATTGCTATTTCTTTTCATTAAAATTAAAAAAGAAAAGGGCGAAAAGAAGAGCAATGAGGGAAAAGATGAGTGAGAGAGACAGAAAGAGAGATAGAGAGACAGAGAGAGAGAAATGGAGAAGTAGAGGAAGAGGAGGAAATGTGCAGTCCAATGGCTTTTTTTTTTTTTTTTAAAGAATTTTTTTCTTCTTGTTTCAGAACCTTTATTTGTTTATTCACTTATTTTTATGGCCGGCTCAGCCCTCCCCGAGGGCAGGGCTGGCGCAGCATGTAGTGCCAGGGATCGAACCATGGTCCCTGAAGCTGCCCAAGCTTCCCCAAGCAGGCGCTTTAGACCACTGAGCCATCCAGCCGGGCCCTCGACTGGCTTTTTGAGACAGGCTCTCACTATCCAGTGCAGGCTGTCTTCAAGCTCTCCCACGTAGCCCAGCTGGCTTTGCTCTTGCTGTGGCCTTCCTCTCTTCCTCCCAAGTGCTGGAATCATAGGCATGTGCCACTACACCTGGCTAAGTAATTGGTCTTTTAAGAACAAAAACAAAAACTTTTTTATATTATGTCTGGGAGGAGTGGGGAAGGCTGTGGACAGAGTGGTTCACCCTGCTATGTAGATGTGAGCACAGAAATAGCGGGGCTGGCATTAGCAGGGCCTCTTCCAGGAGAGAATAGAAGGTCCCTTGCTATGGGTGAGGAGGGCACTCGGGCTGGGAGAGAAGACATGACTGGAACAGCTGCCAAAGAGATGAGGCAATGTGAGCATCGCGGAGTGGTTTCCAGCATCCTTCCGCTACTCTGCCTCATGTGAGGTATGCACGGGTGCCTGGGTCTTCCTCCCCTCCATGGCTCTCCAAATGCCCCACTGTCCTCCTTCTATCCCTCCTATATCTTTTTTTTATTTAAAAAAAAATAAGGTCTTGCTTCACAGTTTAGACCCATAGTGATCCTCCCTTCTCAACCTCCCCAGTGCTGGGATTACAGCCATGCACCCAGTTTCAGGCTGGGACAGATTGCCCAGGTTGCCTGGGTTGGCACAGTATGGTATCCCAGGGATTGAATTCAGGACCTTGCGCTTGCCAGGCAGGTGCTTAGACTGCTGAGCTATCTCTCCAGGCACCCCTCCTGTATCTTTTGACTGGATGGCAGAGCTGAGGGCTGCCCCACCTTTTTGGCACACTTTGGAAACTCACACAGAGCTTAAGCACTAAGCTCTTCAGAGTGTGAGTTCCGACTCTGATTTGGGGGGTGGGGGGATAGGGGTCTGAGATGCAGTCTGGGCATCAGAACTTTTTACAAATCTCCTTAGTGTTAAGGCTAAGAAACATTGATTTAACTTTTTCTTTCTTTCTTTCTTTCTTTCTTTCTTTCTTTCTTTCTTTCTTTCTTTCTTTCTTTCTTTCTTTCT
>PVJA010031421.1:0-11269 GCA_004027025.1 Myocastor coypus
TAGATAGACAGACAGACAGACAGACAGATAGTATTTTTATCTGCATGTATCATCTTTAGCCTACCTCATATCCAGAACAACAAAACTCTTCTATCTGAAAGGTACGCTGTATTTCCCTGCTAAATCACTAAGGGTACTTAGGCCAGGGTAATCTAGACAATCTGAAATACATTCTAATGGGACAGAGGTTTGACTTAATTTTTCCAGAGGACCACAGAGGGCTCCAGGAGAAGCAAAGGAATGCAATTAGAAATGACCAATGCCAAGTCCTGACCTCTGAAGGTAATATTCCAAAATTTTATTTTACATCTCCTAGAATAAGCAAAACTGGAATCCCAAACTATATTCTAAAGATAATTTCAAAATGACGTTCAGCAAACTTTCTCACTTCTCGGTTGAAACACACATAAAAATACTGGAAAATGGGGCTGGTGAGAGTGTTCAGCAGACTAACATGCCTTAGACAAACTTTCAATCCCCAGCACCACATGCCACACCAGCCCCGCTCCCAGGGTGGGCAGAGCTGGCCAGAGCCAGGAGAGTCTGGAAGTGGTGGTGCACACTTATAAGTCCAGTGCTGAGGAGGCTGAAACCAGAAGGATCACCACAAGTCCAAGCTGTATAGTGAGACCCTGCAACAACCAAAGACACTTAAAAAAATATATATTGGAAAAGACCTATATTTGCAAGGAGACTGGTTGAGTGAAATTATGATAAATCCTGTAATACAGTACCATGCAACATTCAAAAAAGATGATTGCCTACTAATGCCTTGAAAGTGGATTTCTTGATAATTAACGGTGATCCAGACATATGGCCATTAGAATAGCCAGAGAATAAAATCAAGTCACACAATCATATGTATAGAAGTAGAACTGCAAATACCTTCATAGGTACAAACACACAAACACACAGGATGGAGATTATATAATAATGATAGCTTTACCTAGGCAATTAATTCTTCTCCATAATCTTGGAAAGCATGAAAAACTTTATTACCAAGCATGACATATACACAGTACAAGTACTAACACCAGGCCCTGACCTTCTTTGCTTTCATTTTGTTTTTGTTTGCTGGACCCTGAATCTAGGGTCTTGGAACTGAGCTACATTTCCAACCTCCCTCCTCCTTTTAAGAGACACGTTCTTACTAAGTCACTAAATTGTGTAAATGGGGCTGCATGTTGGCAATCCTCCTGCCTCAGCCTCCTAGAGTACTGGGATTGCAAGTATACACCACATGTTGCTCCTGCTATACTTTCAAGATTGCTAACAAGTTTGGTGCATGCAGTGTAAGAGGAACATTTGCAGTCACCTTCAAGGTGATGGTTGAGTTGCTACCTCACAAAACAAAGATTTTAGACCTTAGTGCTATAGTACTTATTTAGCATTCACAAGGCCATGGGTTCTATCCACGGCGCCATGAAAATTAAATTTTGCTTATTTTTAACTTTTTTTTTTTTTTTTTTTTGTCTTTTTTTTTTTTGAGATAGGGTCTCGGTATGCAGTTGAGGCTGGCCTTGAGCTCACTTTTGTAGCTCAGGCTGGTCTCGAACTCGCACCGATCCTCCTGCCTCAGCCTCCCGAGTGCTGGGATTACAGGCATGAGCCACCACACCCGGCTTATTTATAACTTTTGGTGAGCTGAAGATTGAACCTAGGCCACGCAATGCTAAGCATATACTCTACCACTGAACTACATACTCCAGGCCCCCAGCCCCAAATTAAGTTTAAATCACACACTTGTGACTATAAACCTGGAACTTAAAATAGGATACTTAGGGTATAACTCTTAATATAAAAATCCATATCCAAAAGATTTATAGCTATTTGTCTTACTACACCCTTAATAGTCTTAAAACGTGTTTCAATTGATATAAATCTCCAAAATAAACTGCCTCGAAGCATCACACATGCGACACAGTGTGATTTTCATTCCTTACAGGAAAACTGAGGCTCCTCTCACCAAGCACAGGCAGCAGCTTCAGTCCTCTCCTCCATTCTCACGCAGACAGGCACAGAGCTTGAACACATTCCAGTCGTGGCCTTCAAGCCCAGACCACACCTGCTTCCAAGGCCCTGGGGCTAAAAATAACTCTGGGGCCTCAAAAGTGGGACTCCAGCCAACCCAGGGGTAGCTGCAGGCCCCTTGCTCAGCCCCACTGACAGTAAAAGCAGGAGCTGCCAGTGCTCCAGTCCCAAGAACAAACACCACAGACCTCCTCCTGAAGCCTCCTCATGCCAATTACTCACAACCTGGACCTGCTGGGCTTCTTTGCTCCTTAGGACCAAAACTAATCCTAGGAATTTGGAAACAAGATTTTATGATTATTTTTCCTTCTCCTTTTTTTTTTTTTTTAATAAAAACAAATTGTTGACAAGGACTCAGGGTCCTTACTCCTAATCTCAGCTCCTCTATTAAAATGAAAAAGTGGCATGTATGTGTCACCTGACATCTCCAAACCTGCGTTTTCACAACCTATAGAATGAGGAATCCCACAAGCACTAACATCTAAGGATTATTTCACTGAGAACATAAGACATTGCTGTAAGTGTATCTTAGGTGTCAGGAAACATTGCCATCACAGGTAAAGCACTGGGGCCATGTTGATCAATAAGCAGTTATGCTACAGTGTTGAACAGTTCACATGGAAACTGTTCCAAACAATTCCTTTTATGGAGGATAGCTCAGCCTTGCTCAGAAAATGGCCTCCACCTCTCTGGCAGCCCCTCAACACACAGAGCCACCTCAGCCTGTTAGTCCACCTGGCACGAAAGAAAGGCCGGGTGGCAGGTGAGGGGAGCCACAGCACCAGTGGTCACTGCTGTGGGACACCAGCCCGCGCTGCTCCAGCCACCGCACCTGTCTTCACACCTTCCCTCTTGAGCCCTGGATTCCTGTCAGGAAGGTGAGGCATGGCACAGAGAAACACAGCACTGCAGGAGGGCGAGGGGACCAAAGGCAGGGCCTCCCCAGGTGGGCATGCGCCTGTTCTCTGCCCTCATATCCCTTGGTCACTTTTTTGACTTTATCCCTTGTATGGTTATCTTTTCCCCATAATTCGACTATCACATCATTTAACCGTAGGTTCTCTACCCCTTAGAAATAACGTCAGTGGAGAAGGGTGGCACAGGTCTGTCTGTAGTCCCAGCACTTAGGAAGCTGAGGTGGGACTGCTGTCAGTTTGAGGCCCATGTTGCACAGTGAATTCAAGGCCAGCTTGAACTATATACATAATCAGACTGACTCTGCCTTAAAAAAAAAAAAAAAAAATCAGAGTAAAATATACTAAACAATTACATACCTCCTATCTTACCTCCCAATAACTCTGCTGGCTAATTTTCAAAAAGACTCCCCACACCATCTTTTTTAAAAAACTTTATTTATTTATTTATATTATGGCCGGCTCAACCTGCCCTGGGGGTGGGGCTGGCACAGTATGTGGTGCTGGGGATAGAACCATGGTTCCTACCCTTGCCTAAGCAGGTGCTCTTGACTGCTAAGCTATCTTGCTGGCCCTTTCCCACACAATCTGAATAGCAAAATAAGTAGTAATGGTTAGGTCTCACAGAAAATGAATGTAATTGAGTTTAAAATTTTTAAATAAGAATTTCACACAAAACACCTGCTCTACAAAGAAAGTCCAAAAGGTGGTGTTTGTTTTTTCTTAGATCATTTTGTCATCTTCGCACAGCACAGGACTTTGCCCTCTATAACTTCTGAGGGTGAGGTTCAGTCAGGCCTAGACATGCCACATGCAACAGCGAGTGCACCTTTCTGCCCAAGCCTCCAATCCCTGCTGGAAAACACCAAGGTTTGCTTTGGCTTAAGTCAGGTTATAAATCAATATACAAAGTACTGTGGGGAAAGAGGGTAGAGGGTAGCTCACCGATAGTAGTAAATAGCTGAAAACAATGTTTTGAGCAACTAGAAAAAGATAATGAGCTAGGAGGATGTACAGTAAATGACAAAGAAAGGCTTGCTGGAAAATGTAAGTTTCAGGACAGTTCTGAAGGCAAACGGGGGAGGGGGGGCTGTGGAATGGCACACTTGCTCAGTCAAATGCAGTCAGGTGCAGGGGATCTGGGTTCAATCCCAGCTCTACAAGGGAAACCTGCTATGCCCTGAAGGATCGTGAGACAAACTTAAAAAAGGCCTTCTGAAGGCAAACAGGAACATGAACTTCCAAGGAGAGGACAGGAGAAGGGAAAGGAAGGGAGGGCAAGTATACAGGTTCAACTTTTACAATTCAGGTCACTGTTTACAACCCAGAAGAATGGGGCATAATAAAAAGATGACATAAGGTAAAGCAGAACATAAACAGAAGTGGGCTCTGGATGTTGGCATTGTGCGTAATTTTCTTGTTTTATTTCCTGTTCATGAAAATTATAGAAAATAAAAATGTGGAGATCTGAATCTATTTTTTTTTTTTTTTTTTTTTTTTTTTTTTTTTTTTTTTTTTTTTTTTTTTTTTTTTTTTGTCTTTTTGAGACAGGGTCTCGTTATGCAGTTCAGGCTGGCCTTGAGCTCACTTTTGTAGCCCAGGCTGGTCTCGAACTCTCACCGATCCTCCTGCCTCAGCCTCCCGAGTGCTGGGATTACAGGCGTGCGCCACCACACCCGGCTCCTGAATGTATTTTTAGGTAAGACCAAATGTGCCAATGTCACAGTCTCTATAGTTTCAAAAATAATAAAACTTCACCCTCAACAAAAGACAAGAAACATGCTGGGGACAAAACCCCATTGTGGCTTAATATGGTTGACAGGGCCTGGCTTCTAATCTTCATCAGTTTTTTATATGCAGATGCATCAAGAAGAGATAAAGGTTGGAAGGAGGTGACAAGATACAGTTCGAGTGCCATGTGTGGTGGCATGTACCTGTAATCCCAGCACTCGGGAGGTTGCAGCAGGAGGATCATTGTGAGTTTGAGGCCAGCTTAGGCTACCAAGGGAGCTTAAGGCCAGCCTGAACTGCATAGTGAAATCCTACCTCAAAAAGACAAAAAAAAAAAAAAAAAAGATAAAGCTCAGGGTGGCCCAGTATATGGATGCAAGTTAAATAAATAGTTCTGTCTAGGAATTTCCTATGCAGTCGTTTGGAGTTAATTCCTCCTCTACATGTAAACTTCATTTAAGGTCATGGAATTCAGCATTTATGCTCCAACCAAGCAATCTATATAGGACATCCCCATCCTTCTCAAGTTTGGTCCTACAGTTATTTTTTGAGAAGGGTGATATTCAATCAGAGTCAAGTTTTATTCACATACCTTATTAATATACAACAGAAGAAACCTTGAACTTGAAAATGGTCATTCAGCTACCTGTTTCTAACTCAGGGTTCACTCACTTATACAACAGTTTTGGAGCATATGTAGATTGTACAAGGGTTTTTCTCAAGTTCCTTTAGAAGATACGCCTTTCTCCTATTTCATAAGCAAAAACAAAATTTGTATATAAAAGCAAGGCTTTCTTTTTCCCTCTCTAATCCTGCTGTATGAGTAGGAAGGAAAGAACTTCCAGAGGCAATGTCTAGAAGTCAACAGGGGAGGTGATCCATCTCACCAGTGTGTATTTACTCTGGATGCTCTCCTGCTCCAACTCCTTCGGGTGCTACACAGTCTCTTTGTATTCACAAATAACCTCTGGCCAAGGGAAGTTGAGAGGGACTAGGATGCGGCCAGCCAGCACTTTCCTACTAATTCTAGAGGCAACTTCCTTTCGCCCAGTCCCTGAAGGCTGGCTGCTTCCTGCCAGGAACCACTGGGCACAATTCATTTGCAAGAGACAGACAGGTTGCTGAGTCTTACTGTGGCCCTGACTTTATAAAGGGACAGAGAAGGGAAGCCAGGTCATCTTCTCTCAGACCACAGGTACATCCAGTTCCCCTCCTGAAAACATACAAAGAAAAGAAAGCAGCCCAGGCTTTACAGCTGATTGTTACCTGACAACATTGCACTGAAGTTATGTGTACCCAGCAGCCTCTCCCTTAAAGCATAGCAGGAAAAATAAAAGAACCATAACTAAAATTAGTTTTACTGGAAAGTCCAGTATGACAGGCAAATGACATTAATTCTGGGGAGTTCATCCAACTATGCTAATTGTAGAAAGAATCTGGCTGTAGAGACCTGTGCCCCTCAAGCTTTTTTGGTCTACAAACTACTTCGGAGTGACAGAACCATCTGGTCTGTTTCCCTAACAACTGTTTCTCTGGTTACACAGGATGCACTACAAACCCTAGAGAAAATAAGGAAGCAAGTTCCACACACTACAGTGAGACATAATGCTTAGGACAGAATATGGACACAGAAGGTTCAAGATAAGCACACAAAAACTTGTACAAGAACATTCACAACAGCATTATAAATGGCTAAAAGGTCCATCAGTTAATGAATGGTTAGACAAAATGTAGTTTATCTATACAATGAAGTTTTGTTCAGCCACAAAAAGGAAAAGGAATGAATATAATACCTGCTACACTGTGAATTTTTTTTTTTTCAGTACCAGGGATCAAATTTGGGACTTTGTGCTTGCCAGGCACTTATGCCACTGGGCTACATCCCTGGCCCACTATGCTATCTCCGCAGCCCTACTACAGATGAATCTTGAACACAAGTAAAATAAGAGTTGTCAGGGGCTGAAGGAGCAAGGTACAATGTAAGTAGGGAGTATATATGGTTTTGCAGGTGAAAAAAATGTTCTGGAAACCCAGGCGTGGTAATCCTTGCACTCTGGGAGACTGAGGCAAGAGGGTAAGTTTGAGTCCAGCCTAAGCAACTTAGCAAGGCTATCTCAAAATAAAAGAAAAAAATAAAAAATTTTAAAGGCTGGGCATGTAGCGCAGTATAAACGACATGGGGAAGGAAGGAGAAATGGAGGGAAGGAGGAAGGAAGGCCAGGGCAAGGAAGGGAGGGAGAAAAGGGGGCCGGCAGACAGGAGGGAGAAGAGGTGTGAAGGGGAGGGAAAAGAACAAAGAAACAAAAATGGAATGTTGGCGATGGATGCATAATTTTGAACATACTAAAAGTTATATACCTTAAAAACATGAATTCCATGGTGATGGATTACACACTTTGAAAGACGAGTTTCAAAGTTGTGAACTCCCTGTGATCTCATGGTTGCCTAAACTAGCCCCAAATTCCCGAGCTCGAGCAATCTTCCTGTCCCTGCCCTGCGAGTAGTTAGGAATGCAGTGTATCTATAAATTTTTAAGGGATAAATATTACGGCAAGTGATATATATTTCTATGTGGCTTTTATATGTACATGAGCATTTTTTTTCTTTCTTATTTATTTGCAGAACCAGGGATTGAGCTCAGGCCCTTATGCTTGCCGAGTGAGCACTTATTCTATTGAGCTATTGCCCCTCCCTATTTTTCTTTCTTTTTTTTTTTTTTTTTTTTTTTTTTTTTTTTTTTTTTTTTTTTTTTTTTTTTTTTTTTTTGTCTTTTTGAGACAGGGTCTTGCTATGCAGTTGAGGCTGGCCTTGAGCTCACTTTTGTAGCCCAGGCTGGTCTCGAACTCGCACCAATCCTCCTGCCTCAGCCTCCCGAGTGCTAGGATTACAAGCGTGAGCCACCACGCCCGGCTGTTCTATTTTTCTTTTTAAAGCAGGTCAAAAACTATTCCAAATGAGGGGCCCGGTGGGATGGCTCAGTGGTCTAAAGCACCTGCTTGGGAAAGCTTGGGTGGCTTCAGGGACCGCGGTTTGATCCCCAGCACCACATATTGCGCCAGCCCTTCCCTCAGGGCAGGCTGAGCTGGGCATAAAAATGAGTGAATAAACAAACAAAGGGTCTGAAACAAGAAAAAAAAAAAAAACTATTCCAAAGAAATTAGAGCCAGGCGTGGTGGCGCATGCCTGTAATCCCAGCACTTGGGAGGCTGAGGCAGGAGGATCAGTGCGAGATTGAGACCAGCCTGGGCTACAAAAGCAAGCTCAAGGCCAGCCTGAACTGCATAGTGAGACCCTGTCTCAAAAAGACAAAAAAAAAAAAGAAAGAACAGAAAGAAATTAGAAGAACACATGACGTAGAACACTTGCATGAGACCCTGTGTCTGATCTCCAACACTGCAAAGAGTAAGAGACATGACAAGCAAATGCAGCACGTTCTTCTCATCTGAATCCTGCGTGCACCAAGTGAGAGCCTGCATCCTTGCCAAAAGGTGACTCTGATTCCACAGCAATGGTATTTGGCTGTAGAGCTCTGCAGGAAACTAAGATGATTAGGGCAGAACCTCTGCGAGCACGACCAATGCCCTCATACAAGGAGCTCAGCAAGCGCTCACATCCTGGTTCTGCCAGGTAAGTACACAACAAGAAGTCTGCAGTCCACAGAGGGCCCTCACCCAAACCAAATCATACTGGCATCTGAGCTGCGATGTCCAGCCTCCAGAAGTATAAGAAGTTAATTTCACTTATTTGTAAACTCCTTAGTCAATGGTAATTTGTTATAGCAATATGAATTTACTAAGGCTGTCCTGGAACACAAAAGGCTTTCAAATAATATTGTTGGTCAACTGACAGGGCTGGAAGACAAATGGAAGACTGGCATATGAAGTCAGTTGTAGGGCTCCTGCGGGTGGTAACTCCTTGTGGGGAGAAAAACGCCCTCTTTTGGAAACCTGCTGAAGTTCTTGAGTCTAGAAGACCAGAATGTGTACAATGCATTCTCAAATGGTTGAGCAAGATACGTCAAGCAGACGGATGACGAGATCAGTGAGAGGACAAAGGCAGCACGTTGTTAACAGTAGCTGCTATTCTTTATCTCTCCTGTAATTTAAAATGTGTAAGTACATACTCAAAGAAATTCTAATTCTAATCATTCTCTTATATAAATATTTGTCCAAGGGTATTTGCCCAAGAATATCCCCTCACTTCCTCCCTTCCTCCCTCCCCTCTTCTTTCTCCAGGCCCTTCATACTGAGCTACATCGACAGCCTTTAAAATTGTTTTATTTTTTTAAGAATTTTTTATTTTATTGTATTTTATTTTATTGTTTCAGAACCTTTGTTTGCTTATTCACTCATTTTTATGGCCGGCTCAGCCCACCCAGAGGGCAGGACTGGCGCAGCATGTGGTGCCAGGGATCGAACCACGGTCCCTGAAGCCGCCCAAGCTTTCCCAAGCAGGCACTTTAGATCACTGAGCCATCCCGCTGGGCCCCTAAAATTGTTTTGTTTTAGTCTTTCATTTTGACATAGTCTTGCTAAATTGGCTGGGCTGGACCCAAACTTGTTATCCTCCTGCTGCAGCCTGCCAGAGCTATGTATCATACTGCTCACTGAAGTAAGTTTTTAATTGTACAAAGAAACGTTTTCAACCAGGCATGGTGGTACATTCTTGTAATCCCAGCACTCATGCTGAGGCAGGAGGGTCACCATGAGTTTGAGGCCAGACTGGACTACACGGCAAGTTCAAGGCCAGCCTGAACTACATAACAAAAACTAAAACAAAAGATTTCAAAGGCAGTCTATGAAAAGTTGGCTAAATATTTTACTAGTGTAGTATATCATATAGCTATCTAAAATCAAAAATGTCTGTGTGTTGACATAATTTCCAAAAGTACATCCTTTTTGGCCAGAGAGATAGCTCAGTTGAATAAGTGCTTGCCTGGCAATCACAAAGTCCTGAGTTCAATCCCTGGCACCCCCCCCCCCCCAAAAAAAAGTACATTTGTTTGTGGAGGGGAATGGGAAGAAAGGCTTTATCCTTAACAAAAGCAATACAGGGGCTGGGGAGATAGCTCCGTGGCACAAGTGCCTGACTGGCAAATGCAAGGTCATGAGTTTGAACCCTGGTCCCACCAAAAATATAAAAATTCAAGAAACCTAGGAATAATTTAAAGTAGGTAGGAAAGAATTGTGCTGCTACGAACACTCTTGTGTCTTTTAGTGATCCTAAATACACCTAAGGTGGGTATTTGTGCATACTTATGAGCATATCTGCTAGGTTAGGGGCATGGTAAGCACAATTTTTTCCCCAAGATTTTTATCTTTTTGAGACAGGGTTTTGCTATGGAGTTCAGGATGGTCTCAAATCATAGTGATCCTCCTACCACAGCCTCCCCAGTGCTGGGATTATGTGTGCCACACCCAGTGTAAGCATGCTCTTTATGGACACCACCAAACAGTCTTTCAAAGCAACTGGGAATTGAACTCGGGACCTCTGCTTCCCAGGTGGGTACTGTGCCACTAAGCTATATTCCTGGCCTATTTTCAAGGTTGGAGTTTTTGCTCATTTTGGGTTGTTTTTTTTTTTTTTTTTAATCTTTTTGAGACAGGGTCTCGCTATGCAGTTCAGGCTGGCCTTGAGCTTACTGTTGTAGCCCAGGCTGGTCTTGAACTTGCAATGATCCTCCTGCCTCAGCCTCCTGAGTGCTGGAATTACAGGCTTGAGCCACCATGCCTGGCTTCATTGTTTTTTTGTTTTTTTTTTTAATTTTTTTTAAAGAATTTTATTTATTTATTTATTTATTTATTTTATTTATTTTTTCTTGTTTCAGAATCTTTGTTTATTCACTCATTTTTATGGCTGGCTCAGCCTGCCACGAGGGCAGGGCTGGCACAGCATGTGGTGCCAGGGATCGAACTGCAGTCCCTGAAGCCACCCAAGCTTTCCCAAGCAGGCGCTTTAGACCACTGAGCCATCCTGCCAGGCCCCTTCATTTTGGTTTTTAACAGTAGTTCAGGCTGTCCTTAAACTCACCATAGCTCAGGCTGACCTCGAACTAATCATGATTCGCCTCTACCTCCCTAGTGCTGGGACAGCAGGCATGCATGACCACACCTGGTTATTTTAAGTTATTTATTCTGGTGTACAGTGATAATTCACTGCAATTTAAGTCACTAGTTTTTTTAAGTCACTACTTTTGATAACCATTGTGGTGGTAATTTTTGCTAACCTTTCAATTTAGTTACATGATTAAAAACTTGTTTTTTTCTGATATGAGGTGGGGGCTCAAAATTAGGGTTTTTTTTTTTTTTGTTTTTTTGTTTTTTTCTTCCTTTCCATGATACAGGTTCATATATTAAAAGACTTTTCTTTAAACACTGCTGCACTATACTGTTTTAATCATAAATTAACTATAAAGGTTTAAGGACTTTATTTTACTCCAATAACCTAGGTATTTCACGGTGCATATCCAATTAGGTGGATGTTGAAACTGTTCTTTAACTTTACCTTGGCTACCTGTGCTGTTTGTATTGCCATCTAAATTTTAAAACCAGGGGCCCGGCGGGATGGCTCAGTGGTCTAAAGCGCTTGCTTGG
>PVJA010031422.1:0-14688 GCA_004027025.1 Myocastor coypus
TTTTTTTTTTTTTTTTTTTTTTTTTTTTTTGGTGGGACTGGGGTTCAAACTCACGACCTTGCACTTGCCAGGCAGGCACTTGTGCCACGGAGCTATCTCCCCAGCCCCTAGAATTTAAATTTTTAAAAGACAGAAAAATAGTAAAACCACGAATTCAAAACTTTGTTATGTTGGGTAAATAGTTTCAAATTAAAAAGCAGAATGAGTTACAGATCAAGGGAGACACTAAAGTTAACAGAAAAACTCTTAAAAATTAGTGTTTAAATAAAGAAAACCGGATAATTACTTGGGGAATTGGAGAAACATGCAGGTATAATGAATTAAACTTGTTACACTAAACAGAGAAAACAGATGGGGCCAGGGAGATAGCTCAGGGGCACAAGTGTCTTCCTGGCGAGAGCAAGGTCTTGAGTTGGATCCCTGGTTCCATTAAAATAAAGAAAAGAGAAAAAGAGAATAGCAACAGTTGTCTTCCGTGAGTGCTCTAGGAAAAAATATGTGCTATATGTGGTAACATTAAATATAGTTAGTAACTGAATTTCCTAGGTAATACTCATTAGTAAAGGCAAGTCTGCAAGTTATATTTCAGTTTTATCTTATCCTCACTTAGCCCTTTAATTATTAATACCCCTCTTGAATTATTTGATCTTGTTCAAAGACTTGTTAGATCTTGTTCAAAGATCAACAAAACTTTAATGTCTGCTAAAACTTTTTAATGCATGCACAGTGACAAAGAATGAATACAAAAAAAAAAGAATGAATACAATTCTGCTTTCTCACTCAATATCCACAATCAAAATTGCATCCAGTCCTAACTACTGTACTAAGAAAAAAACATTCAATCTAGAGTTTGGTCACATAACTTCACATATTTAAGACATTAGACCAAAATGGAGATATTACGATCCTATACTCTAAATAATAAGAAATGTAGAAAAGAATTTGATACCTATCTAATATTTAGCATTCTCATTTTACTTTCTTTTACTTTATTTTAATTCTTTTTTATGTATTTGGTGTAGGTAGGGTCTACAGGGTCTCACTACACAGATTGGACTCATAGTGATCCTCCCAATTGCAGCCTCCCAAGAGCTGGGATTACAGGCATGTGCCACTATGCCCAGTCTTGGCAATCTAATTTTAAAAAGCTGTACATAGAGAAGAATTTAAAACCTCCCCCTTTTTAATAATAAGACATGGATCACTAAAAGTATAAAACTAATACATTTGGTAGAGGTTTAAAGAGGACCTAGAGAATTAGCACTAAGTGAGTTTTTTTGGGGGTTTTTTTGTTTGTTTGTTTTAATTTTTTATTTTATTTATTTTTTTCTTGTTTCAGAACCTTTGTTTGTTTATTCACTCATTTTTATGGCCAGCTCAGCCCACCCTGAGGGCAGGGCTGGCGCAGCATGTGGTGCCGGGGATCGAACCGCGGTCCCTGAAGCCGCCCAAGCTTTCCCAAGCAGGCGCTTTAGACCACTGAGCCATCCCGCCGGGCCCCCACTAAGTGAGTTTTTTTAAATGAGATTGAGTTGTTAACTTTTTTGAATCTTGTTGGGGCAAGAAAAGGCATTTTCCTAAGTTAGAAACAAACTACTTAATTCTATCCATTTTTTGAAAAATTCATGTTTTGCTAAATGAAGGTTGTTGCTGCTGTTTGTATTTTAGGGAAGGGTCTACAGGGTGTTCAGGATCTCAGTACTAGATCAGACTCAGTGATCCACCTGTTTACAGCCTTCCAAGAGCTGGGATTACAGGCACACACCACCATGCTCAGTCTCAACTACCACCTTAAGGTGTGCTGCGGATAGGGCCAGCCCAGTAAGCCTGGGGATTGAACCCCCGGTCCCCGAGCCTGTTTGCTGAGCTATTCAACCAGCCCTAAATGAAATATTTCTGCCTCTGTTGAGAGAGATAAAATTTTGCCTAAGCAGGTGCTTTAGATTGCTGAGCTATCTCGCCAGTCCAAGAGAGAAAATTTTGAATCTTTGATTCTCTGAATTTTTCTAAGTGTGGTTCTTAAAATTGTTTGGTTGATTATATGAAGATTATTTTTCTTAAAACTCATTAAATGATAAATTTAATGTCCATTCACACTCATTTATATTTATCTTCACAAATATGTTTCCAACTAACTATTTTTATTTATTACTTTAGGTCATACCTCACTCCTGTTAGGGATGAAGAATCTGAATCCCAAAGAAAAGCAAGATCTAGACAAGCAAGACAATCTAGAAGATCAACACAGGTATATGTATATACTATATAAAAATTATATGAAACATCTATGTGTACTCAATATGCAAAAACCGCTCTTCTGAATTTTTTAAAACTATGAATGTTGCTGTATTAGTTTGAGTCAACCTTTAAAAATGCTATGGCAATCCTCATAGCCTTTGTATATAGTTGCACTACTATTGTAGCTCATCTAATTAGTTACATGCATTTGTGTTGCTTTATTATTCATCCTCCATTCCTGGTTTGATGTATGGTGGAGTATTTGAGCAGTGTTAGAATAAATTAATCGTGTGTGTGTGTGTGTGTGTGTGTGTGTGTGTGTGTCTTTTTGAGACAAGGTCTCACTATGCAGTTCAGGCTGGCCTTGAACTCACTTTTGTAGCCCAGGCTGGTCTCTAACTTGGCACCAATCCTTCTGCCTCAGCCTCCCAAGTGCTGGGATGATAGACATGCACCACCACACCCAGATAATCTTTTATATTTAATGATTAAATATTTCTGTGAATATTTGGAGGCAGGATTACATAAAGAATAAGCCTCCTATTAAGTACTTATCAGTTAATATGTAAGTATAAGAAAGTGTTTCTCAGGCTAGTTATTAGCATTTTCCTCCTTGGTGTTATACTTAAGGTATACATGATATGATTCCTACAGGTGAATTCCTGCAGGTGAGGAATTCCACAAAACAGATTGAACTGTTCGAGCCTTAGCTTTCAAACTTAGCTGTTGGTTGGACTTAAAATTCACATTTGTTGTCTCTTTTTTTTGAGGGCTTAGTGAAATTGAAGCAAGGTCTTTTTGCATATTCTAGCCTGTCCTTGAATTCACTGCATGGTCTGTCTAGGTTGGCTTCAAACTTGTGGCCATCTTCATATCAGTTTGTGAAGTTCCCAAATGTTGGGATCATAGCCACAATCCATGGCACCTAGCCTTTTTCTATTCCTGAGCTATTTGCTTCTTGAAATCTAACCTGTTCTTCTGAGTTAAAAAATAATTTTTTTATAGAAATCTCTATTAAGCCTTAAAAATTATTCACACCATGATTCATAATATAAAAATACACAAATAATGTGTTCTGTAAAAGAAGTGGGTCTTTTTGTGTGGGGGGGGGGACTGAGGTTGAAACTCACAAACTGGCACTTTCCAGGCAGGCACTTGGGCCATGGAGCTATCTCCCCTAGTATCTATTGGTTTTTTTACCACCTCTGAATTTAGGAACTGTTATATTCATAGATATTTCTCTCTTTCTCATAGTATTTTGTTAATTTATGAATATGGAGACAGTTCCTCATCTGTATTAATACCTTCTGCAGAACCTACCATTGTGTTCACTCATGGTGATGCTTGATAAAGTTAATGTACTGGAATCTGCTGGGTAAAAATAGTTTCTTCTTTGGTCGGGCATGGTGGCGCATGCCTGTAATCCCAGCACTCGGAAGGCTGAGGCAGGAGGATTGGTGCGAGTTCAAGACCAGCCTGGGCTACAAAAGTGAGCCCAAGGCCAGCCTGAACTGCATAGCAAGACCCTGTCTCAAAAAGACAAAAAAATATATACATATATTTTCTTCTTTGAACCAATTGAAAACATGCATATTTGACTAAGCATTCATATTTAATATATCTATTTCTAAAGCATTATTTTGAAACAAATGTTAGTGTACCTCATAATTTATCCTTCTTTGTGTGTAGGGAGTGACACTGACTGATCTTCAAGAAGCTGAAAAAACAATAGGAAGAAGTCGTTCTACCAGAACGAGAGAACAAGAAAATGAAGAAAAAGAAAAAGAAGAAAAAGAAAAACAAGATAAAGAGAAACAAGAGGAAAAGAAGGAGTCAGAAGTATCTAGAGAAGATGAATATAAACAAAAGTACTCCAGAACGTATGATGAGGTAATAGTGTTAGTAATATAGTTTAGGGGCCAGGGAGATAGCTCAAGGGCACAAGTGCCTGCCTGGCAAATGCAAGGTCCTGAGTTTGATCCCCGGTTCCGCAAAAAAAAAAAAAAAAAGAAAGTAAAAAGTTAGTAATAAAGTTTAGTCAAATGACAAGAATTGATCTTGTGGCTCTAAATATACAAGAGATTTATATATCAATAAAACATGAAATTTTAGCTGGAATTTTTAATGTTGAATATTACTTTTGCATTGAAAGGAATTTTGAAGTATTCTGTATGTCTTTATTGATTAATACTTTAAGTGGGTTTTAATTTTAATTTTGACAGACTTATCCACGATATAGACCAGTATCAACTTCAAGTTCTGCCACTTCATCATCTTCACTTTCCACTATGAGCAGTTCACTCTGTGCTTCCAGTCAGCTAAATAGGCCAAACAGTCTTGTAGGGATAACTTCTGCTTACTCCAGAGGACTAACGAAAGAAAATGAAAGAGGTAAAAAGAGTAATTTTGAAAACACTTTATTGCCTTCAAGTAATGCTTTGGTTTTTCCTAATAGTGCAACTGAAAGAATAACATTCTAAATTGTGACTTACTTAACCCAAACAGAGTATGAGACTGAAATGAAAAAAGTAGAAAACAAAAGTAAATAGAAACCAGGCATGGTAGTCTCTGTCTTAGCATTCAGGAGGCTAACACAGAATGTTGCAAGTTCAAGTCTTGGATACAAAGTGAACTCAAGGCCAGCCTGAACTGTATAGTGAGACTCTGTCTCAAAAAGACAAGAGAGAAGCCAGGCGTGGTGGCTCACGCCTGTAATCCCAGCACTCGGGAGGCTGAGGCAGGAGGATTGGTGCGAGTTCGAGACCAGCCTGGGCTACAAAAGTGAGCTCAAGGCCAGCCTCAACTGCATAGCAAGACCCTGTCTCAAAAAGACAAAAAAAAAAAAAAAGACAAGAGAGAGAAATTGTGCTCTGGAGTCGATCCATATAGCTTTTTAACCTAATTAGTCACAAAGACCTTTACGTTCTCCAGTGAAAAAGGGAATTTACATGCTCTGGTAGACAACTGGTACCAAGGTTGGCTTTTAGGCTAGTACTTTTCAGGGACTTCAAGCTATTTCTTATGCAGATCATATTTTTCAGTTACTTTCAGGAGACTACTGGGAAACATGCAATGTTGTTCTTAACGAGAAAAAATGTTTATGCTTCTTGAAAATTAGATTTCTGGGATTGGGGAGATAGCTCAGAGGCATGACCACCTATCTGGCACAAGGTTCCAAGTTCAATCCCTGGAATTGGATGCAGTGGCACACACCTGTAATCCCAGCACTCCAGGGGTTGAGACCAGAAGATCCTATAAGTTTGAGATCTGCCTGGGGGTTACAAAAATGAATATGGAGCCAGCCTGAACTGGGTAATGAGACCCTGTCTCAAGAGAAAGAAAATTAGATTTCTTAGGTATATTTGGCACATTAGTGGATACTGCTGCTTTTTTCAGTTTCAGAGATTGAACTCAGGCAGACTGCGCTTGCCAGGCAGACGCTTATGCCGTGAGCTATATCCTAGCCCACAACTTTCTGTTAATATAAACTTCCTATCAGGATTCTAATTAGTTGTTTTATTCAGCTTCCTATTTAAAGGCCTGATTAATTTCTATTTCATATCAAAGAGGAATGCTAAATAAAATAATTTCATTTTATATTTAAAAGCTATCTCTCTGAAAAGAAATTTTTGTACCAATACTGATTAGAAAAATTATCACATCTCCACCCTGTGCTCTGTATAACTACTGTGAGGATAACAATATGCATTGTATGAATTATTGGGAATGTACTACTAACGTGTTTTAAAACTGTCACATTGTTTCTTATTAAAAGTAATAAAAATAAAGTTTTCATGTTAAGGAGAAAAAAAGCTGTCTGTCAGAGTATTAGGCATTATTTTTACCAGTAATCATGTAGAATAAGCGTCAGAAGTTTTTTTCTGGATTTCCAGCTAGATTTTTCTTTTTTTTTTTTTTTTTGTCTTTTTGAGACAGGGTCTCACTATGCAGTTGAGGCTGGTCTTGAGCTCACTTTTGTAGCCAAGGCTGGTCTCGAACTCGCACGGATCCTCCTGCCTCAGCCTCCCGAGTGCTGGGATTTAGATTTTTCTTTTGTTGGTCATTAAGATGTTTCATTTCTTTAAGCTACTGCATCTATATTGTGTTTGTAAAATATGAGCCAAATTTAAATTTAGAGAAATTTCACATAAAAATCAGATTTTTAGCTTTCAAAAGAAGCTTAAAAAAATTGTCAAAACTAGATCTAAATTCTTTATGTCAGCAGTTAATTGAAACTAAATAGCAACAGCTACTCATTCCCCTGGATGGTGCCCTACTGTCCATTCTACCCAGTATATGTCTAGACGGGCACTATAGCACTGGATTTTTAGACCTTTTATCTGAACTAATTCTGAAACAGCTTTCAGTTTCTCTTAAAACTAATTAAATAATCTGTGTTCCAAATATGTCTATAATTTTAGTATGCTTAAAAACCCTAATATTCTTTTGTTTTTGTTTTTGTTTTTGTTTTTTGTCTTTTTGAGACAGGGTCTCGCTATGCAGTTGAGGCTGGCCTTCAGCTCACTTTTGTAACCCAGGCTGGTCTTGAACTCACACTGATCCTCCTGCCTCAGCCTCCAAGTGCTGGGATTACAGGCGTGAGCCACCACGCCCGGCAAAAAAACCTAATATTCTTTTTTTTTTTACAGGCGTGAGCCACCACGCCCGGCAAAAAAACCTAATATTCTTTTTTTTTTTACAGGCGTGAGCCACCACGCCCGGCAAAAAAACCTAATATTCTTTTTTTTTTACAGGCGTGAGCCACCACGCCCGGCTCCTAATATTCTTATAGTACATGAGTCTAAGGCCATTTCAACTGTTTCAGGGAGGAAACAAATCTTTTTTTTTTTTTTTTGTCTTTGTGAGACAGGGTCTCGCCGCACCAATTCTCCTGCCTCAGCCTTCCGAGTGCTGGGATTACAGGCGTGAACCACCACGCCCAGCTCAGAAATCTTAACAGTAACATTTTATGTTGATTTTTTTTAATAAAAGATATTTTCCACAAGAGTCTGATCTTAAATATTTGTGACAGAAATGAAAGATGTATTTCTACTAAAATAAGGACTGCCAGAAGTAGGAACTGGTTTTAGAAGCAGGAAGATCACTGCTGTTTGAGGCCAGCCTGGGCTGTTTAGTTCAAGGCCAGCAACAACTACATGGTGAGACTCTGTCTCAAAAAAAAAAAGGAGAAATTAATAAATGTGTATGACCCCTAGTACATGTCTCATCATTAACATGGTTATAGGTTGATTTCTTCTGCCCCTTACAAGTTTTGTCTGACCTGTGGCCCACATGCCATTAGCCCAGAAAAAAGGTTCTATACTTAAACTACAGTGCATATACATGTTCAAGACAGTTGCTCTTCACCCACTGTAACCCACGCAAGCAAAGATTAAGCACCTGAGGGTTAGGTTTGGGTATCACAGCTATCTCTGTATCACACATTAATAGCTTGAATCCTGTCCTTCTTATAGGACTCCATTGTGTTCTGTTCAGCAAATACATCTTTTGGGCAAAATTTTTATTTTAGATGCTAGGAAAGGGAGATTGCTAATTTTTGTGATTCTTGAAAATATATCTTAATGAGAGATAAACATTTTTTCTCTAAAAAATATAGGAAAATTAAGGCGCCGAAAATCCTGATTGGAGAAATTTAAAAAGCTTCACAAAGGAGGCTGATTTAGAGTTGTTTTGACATACATAGTTTTAAAAATTCTGTCAGGATATATTGTTATTATGGTGTATTATAATCCTTAACAGAGGGAGAAAAAAAAGAAGAAGACAAAGAAGGTGAAGATAAATCACAGCCTAAATCTATCAGAGAACGACGGCGACCAAGAGAGAAAAGAAGATCTACAGGAGTTTCCTTTTGGACACAAGATGTGAGAACCTGCTAAAATTACTTCATAGAATACCTCATTGTCTTAATTACTTTTCACATTGCTGAAACAAAATAACTGCCACCCAGAGTTAAAGGAGGAAAGGTATGCTTTGTAGAGCAGGGTGGCTTGACAGAGGGCCATCACAGAGGAGAACAGTTCACGGCTCCCAAAACATAGCAGAGGTAACAAGGGAGAGAAACAAGACCAGTCCTCTCCCTTACGTTGTTTGCAGACTACCTGCCCCAGGACAGGTGTAACGCTCACACCCCTAATTCTAGCTAAAACTATAGCAAATGAGTCAGTGCCCTAGTATGCTAATCACACACCCCAAATCTCAGCCTCATCCACTCTAGATTCAGCCACCTCTGCAAAGCAGCTAAATGCAGCTTTGGGGAGAAATGCAGGCATAGCCATAAATGTTTCCAAAAATGTATTCTGATTTGTTATGTATTTTAGATTATTTAAATCATGTTTTCTTAGTTGGTTGTTAAATGAAAGCCCTTTATAAAAATAGTTAACGATTACTTAGATTTTTGGTATTAAAAGGAATTTAAAATTTAAAAGAGAAGGCCAAGGAGATAGCTCAGTGGAACAAGCTCCTGCCTGGCAAGTACAGGGTCCTGAGCTCCACTGAGTTCAATCCCCGGCACCAGAAAATTAATTAATTATTAATTAATTAATTTAAAAGAAATTCTGCCCCAGTTTTGGAATAAAAAAAATCTTAGAAGACATACATTGATTATTTTATAATGGCTAAAATGCTTATCTTACAGATTGCTTGAAAAATGTTTTACATTTGATCTCATTATTATAAATAATATAAGAGCTACATAACAGAATTGTTTGTATCTGAAGGAATGCTGGATAGAAGCAATGTTTTACTAATGAAATTTACTACTACCTAAAAATTAATTTTTTCCAAAAAAAAATTTTTTTTTTCTAAATACCTAGGCTGTCTACCTGATAAAATTTTTTGTCCAGATTTCTGACCATGTATGATCCTCTTCTTGTAAAAGAACTATGGAACAGCAGCATTGATGTGATTATATTTTAGGAAAGGGTCTGCAGGGTGTTCAGGGTCTCACTACTAGATCAGATTTGTGGTGATCCACTTGTTTACAGCCTCCTGCGCCACCACACCCAGTCTCAATTGGGTCTCAGCACCCCCAGGGTGTTGCCAGCATGGCATTGATGTGAAATGTTTCAAAATAACATGTAACCAGGCAAGAAAAACGTGATTGCTTTTTTTCTTTTTTAGCTTCTAGATTTTCTTCCCCTTTTTAAATTAAGAGTCCTGTTGAACCATGTTGCATACAATGAAACATAATTTGTAATTATCTAGCATAAGTAATTGGCCTAAAAGCAGCAGCGGAGACACCCACGTATTATTTTTCTCTCTCTCTCTCTCTCTCTCTCTCTCTTTTTTTTTTTTTTTTTTTTAATTGTTGTTTGTTTGGTTTGGTTTGGTACCTTGAATCTAACTTAGGACCTGTGCTTGCCAGGCAACAACGAGTGCCACCTACCAACAGTCCCATCTTTTTTTAAATTTTGAGACTCTCTCACAAGGTTCCCCTAGTAGTCTCCCTGCCTCTTTATTAGACTTGATGAATCAGCATTGTATGTGGCTACAAAAGTTAAAGAATAATATAATCCTATCCCAAGTACCTATTGTTTCAGTTAAATTCCCTCTATCCAAGTTTTAGCTGCTCGTTAGGATCTAAGTAGGGATCCTACATTGAGATTGGTTATTTTTTTGAAGTCCCTCAGTCAGTAAGGTTCCCCTTTCATCTATTTTGTTTGCAATTATTTTTGAAGGAACTAAATTATTTCTGTGAAGTACAAGTTAACACATTCCCTTTTTTTTTTTTTTTTTGTCTTTTTGAGACAGGGTCTCCCTGTGCAGTTCAGGCTGGCCTTGATCTCAGTTTTGTAGCCCAGGCTAGTCTTGAACTCTCACCGATCCTCCTGCCTCAACCTCCCAAGTGCTGGGATTACAGGCGTGTGCCACCACGCCCGCCTAACACATTCCTTTTTAATGTTTTCTGTAAAATGGTAGTTGGATTAGTCAGACTCTGATTCATTATTTGGACAAAGATTAACAGTAAAATAAAACATTAGACTTCACATCCTAATGTTTAGTAAGTCTTACTACTTAAAATTATTAACTCATACATATTAGGAATTTCATAGGCAAACTTACTATTATTTTTTTCAATTTTATTGTAACCAAATCTTCATTCAGAAATCTACTTTATGAAATCATGCAATTGGCCAGCATTGTAAAGATCCTTTCTCAGATCCATAGTAGGACATCCGTGTTTTTAATTTGAGTCAGAATGACTGAGCCATCAAGACACAGGACTGTTTTCTCTGTAATAAAAAGATAAAATACCTCATGTTTAAACCTCTTAACAAGGAGCTGGGGAGATAGCTCAGTGAATAATCACTTGCCTAGCAAGTACAAGGGCCTGAGTTCAATCCCTGTTTCCACAAAAAAAAATAAAATAAACCTATACCAAAAAGCATACAAAAAGAACAGGGGCTTAGTGAAAGAAATGGTATGTAGATACATAGCTCTGTTTTAATATTGAATTCTTTTTTGTGGTTTCTAGTTTTTAGGAACTCTGCCCTTCCCCTACTTCTTTCTTTCTGTTCCCTATGTTCTCCCATGAAATTGCATAAAGATTATGAGTTCATGGCATATAAAGTTTAGGAGTTTATGGCACAGAGTTCATAATAGTTCAGCAAAAACATCATTAATTGCTCCCGTTCACTTACTAACTTTGCATAACATTGTTGCTAGGTACCAAACTAATATCTTACATAAAAAGTCTTTCACAAAATTCTGTAGTTTCCTCCTCAGCTTACAGATAACAGTGGTTAAAATAGTTTCAAGGTACACAATAAAAATTACTAATACTAAACTAGATTTGCTTAGTTTAAAACCAGTAGTAGTTCAACAGTGACCCTAAGCCAGATATTGAGCACAAGTTTTTCTTTTCTATTCTTTAACAATTTAAAGCTTGTTGATCATTTTAAGGCCTTTCAGTATTCTCATAGGCTGGGATTCTAGATGTGTCTTAATTTTCTATTCCATGTACTCTTTAAGTGCTTAGAAATTTCTACAGAGGACTTCATCTAAATATAATAGGACTGTTGATAAAGTTTTGCCTATTTTCAGCAAATTTGGCTTTTTTAATCTCAAATTAGTTTTTGCTGCGTTATTATAATTGAGACACAAAAAAAGAGGTCATATTGACTTTTGAGGTATATACAGTATCATAAAGCAGAATATTTTCTGTCCTCATGTTAAACTGACTTCATTTTCAGTGTAAATGAGTTTCCTATACATCTTAGATAAGTTATCTTTATCTGTACAATAAGGCTCTTTGGATTTGCTAGACCAACAGAATAGGCTTCCTTCTAATACGATAGAAAACTTCCACTTAAAAAAAATATTTTCTTTTTGAAGATTTAAAAATAAAATACTTTTTCATGCCAGCTCTGCCCATCAGGCACACTGAGCCAGTCCCTGAGACTGGGCATGGTGGTGCACACCTGTAATCCCAGCACTTGGAAAACTGAAAACAGGAGGGTCAGAACAAGTCCAGTCTTGAGTAGTGAGACCTTATACACTCTGTAGGCCCTGCATTAAATACAAAATTAATTTTTTAAAAAAACTTTTTCAAAAAAGTCATTTTAAACGAGAAAAGCCCTAAAGTTCCTAAAGATCAACTGTTTGAAATGTATTTCCTTTCCTAAAATAAATTGACAAATCTGTTTTAGAGTGATGAAAATGAGCAAGAACAACAATCAGATACAGAAGAGGGCTCCAATAAGAAAGAAACTCAGGTAAGTATTGTTTTATATTGAACAATATTAATATTTTTAAAGATTACTTTTTGTTTAATTGTATTAACTTACACAAAATAGTAAAATAGTTACTATGCATCTTAAGCCTGCTTGTGGGGATGAATGATAAGAGGCAGAAGAACTGAATAGGGATAGATAACATTTTAGGAAATAGAAATGTTCTAGAATTTTCATTGCACTGGTAGTTTTATGGAAATAGTAACTAGAAAAACTCATCAGATTGTACGCTAAATACATGTGCTTGATTATTGTTTGATCTTTAGAGTTGAAAAGTAAAAGCAAAAATGTTGACCAGCATCTTTCAAAGGAGGATACCTAAAGGAGACTCAGTAATAAAAATCCAGAAGTAGTGGGCTTTTAGAGGCAAAATTATAAGTATGGTCTATAGAAAACAGACCTTTAAGCAGGGCGTGGTGGCGCACGCCTGTAATCCCAGCACTCGGGAGGCTGAGGCGGGAGGATTGGTGAGAGTTTGAGACCAGCCTGGGCTATACAAAACTGAGCTCAAGGCCAGCCTGAACTGTACAGCGAGACCCTGTCTCCAAAAGACAAAAAAAAAAAGAAAGAAAGAAAGAAAACAGACCTTTAACATAATTTACCTGTATTCAGATATTTAGAGTCTGTGAGGCTATATTCAGAATCACAAATCTCCTGAAAAACTCATTCTTTTCTTCCTTGGCACTGTTGAAGGCAATTTGCAACGATGTATTATGTAGTTAGCAGTAAAAGCTGATTCCCCTTTGCCTTTTTTTTTTTTTTTTTTTTTTTTTTTTTTTTTTTTTTTTTTTTTTTTTTTTTTTTTTTTTTTTTTTTTTTTTTTTTTTTTTTTTTTTTTTTTTTTTTTTAACCCTTCTATACCTGTTGTTGGGTTGTGCAGAGAGATAAGGAGCTCTTTTTCACATAGTACTGGAACTGTACAGCATGAGTCACCATTGTCTAGCCTGAAATAGCATTCTGGCCATGTGAATGCTATCTTCATTTTGCCTTGGGATTTCTTAATCAAACTATGAAAACTATCAGCAAGAAAGTGTAAGTGACCACAAATAAGCTGGTTACCTATTCCAGGGTAACTGAACATTTACTTCAAGAGCTAAAATACTTCTGTCTCTAGGTCAGACTGACAAATTAAGGAATGAGTAAGTTTCAGTTTTAGTTTTGCTTTGTTTTTTGCACTACCAGGGATTAAACTCAGGACTTTGTGCATACCAGGCAGGCACTTAGGCCTCTATGCTGCCTCCCCAGGCAACATGAAATTTGTTTTGGTTTTGTTTTTATGAATAAGTAGAGGCTGACGTTGCTAGTTTTTCAAAAAGAGAAGCATACTCAGTGGGGGAAAGCTCTGTTTTAGTCTGCTAAGACACTGGGTTAGCACCATAACATTACTCTTTTCCATATGCTACAACAATCATTAAGTGTAGGAGATGACACGTGGCTCATATTGATAGCTACAAGGGTTCAGTGGTGTGGCTTGTGCCCCTATTTCTCTGTGGGAAGATGTAAGCAACAAAATTCTTAGGAGCATTTTCTAATATAATGTTGCTACTGAGGTAACTTCTGTACAGTTTAATTAAGACACTAAATTTCTGTTGATAGGGAATAGAACTACATAAAATACATCTGAATAGATCAGTACAGTGGTATCTCAGTTCACGAATGCTTTTATTTGCAAATTACAACAGGTGACAAAATGACCAAAGCCATCTTTCCCACACAAACACAAACCTGGCCACCTTTTTCAAAATCACAGAACAAACTAAGTCTGAACCAAGGTACCACACCATATTTTGTGTATTCACATAGACAAAAGGGTTAATAGTGGTTGTCTAGGGGGTAGACATATGGTGATATATAGAACTATAAGCTGGGCATGGTGGCGTATGTCTGTAATCCCAGAACTTGGGAGGCTGAGGCAGGAGAATTGGTGCAAGTTTGAGACCAGCCTGGGCTACAAAAGTGAGCTCAAGGCCAGCCTGAACTGCATGGTGAGACCCTGTCTCAAAAAGACCAAAAAAAAAGAACTGTATATACCGTATACTTTTATATGAGCTTACAGTATAATTAAAAATTTAAAAGAATATATTTATTTTGGAAAAAAATTTAAAATATAGAGAATAAGGATGTGCTAAGTGAAATAAATAAAACACAAAAAACTTCTTCTTAGATACAATGTCCTAGCTAATGTCAATGTATCTTTGGCATTTTTATAAAATTTAAACTTAACACATGCTTCAGAGTTACAACTTGTGGTTGCTACTACTGAAGAAAGGAGAAAGCTTGTTTTTCAGTATTTTTTAGCTTTTCATGATTAAAAAGTTCTAGGAATCTGTTGCACAAAAATGTGAATGTAGTTAATATTAACTGTGCAGTTAAAATACTAAATTTTGTTACGTGTTTTTACCTTTTTTATTTTTTTTAATTTTATGTATTTGGCACAGTGTTTCACTACACAGCTCATAGCAATCCTCCCATTTTCAGCTTCCCCAGAACTGGGATTACAGGTGTGTGCCACCATGCCCCATCTCAGTGGCACAGTGGGCACTTGGCAGGCCAGATCTGTGTGTGGTGCCAGAAATTGACTCTGCACTTGCCAAGCAGGTGTTTAAACTGCTGAACTATCTCACTGGCCCTGCCATATTTTTAAAATGTTTAAATAACCACTGATACCACAAAATTTGATTTCTATAACTGCTAGAAT
>PVJA010031422.1:14788-25041 GCA_004027025.1 Myocastor coypus
TTTTTTTTTTTTTTTTTTTTTTTTTTTTTTTTTTTTTTTTTTTTTTTTTTTTTGTCTTTTTGAGACAGGGTCTCGCTATGCAGTTCAGGCTGGTCCTGAGCTCACTTTTGTAGCCCAGGCTGGTCTCGAACTCGCACCAATCCTCCTGCCTCAGCCTCCCGAGTGCTGGGATTACAGGCGTGAGCCACCACGTCCGGCTAACAGAGTTTCTTTTTTTTTTTTTGACCTTATACATATCTTCATGTCTAAATATTTTACTGAATGTAATTACTGTCTTGAAATTTCAAATTTATTCTTTATATTTTTAATTATTACAAAGCCAGAAAATAGTAAAATAAAATATTTAATCTAAAAATGCAAAGAAAAAGAACAAGACAAATTTTTTTTTCTTGTTTCAGAACTTTTTTTTTGTTTATTTATTTATTTTTATGGCCGGCTCAGCCTGCCCTGAGGGCAGGGCTGGCACAGCATGTGGTGCTGGGGATCGAACCGTGGTCCCTGAAGCCGCCCAAGCTTTCCTAAGCAGGTGCTTTAGACCACTGAGCCATCCTGCCGGGCCCAAGACAAATTTTTACAAAGGAAATTTATACAAACTTTAATAAAACATTTTAAATCTGAAGTAGACTGTAAACAGTCCTTAAGGAACTTAATAATCTTACAGTCCATGTAGAGGTAAATAAATGGAAAATTATAAATATCTTAAATTCAGAAAGTTAAACTATTTCTGAATAGCTACCTTACATAAGACTATCTTAAGCTTCTAATCATTTTATCATTTTATATAAAGGAATTTTACATTAGCATACCATTTGCTGGTGATATTAACTTAAGGAATCCTCATTTCCTACCTCCCCCATTGCTAAACCATGAAATATATAGCTAGATTTCCAAAGTAAAATTTAAACAAAATGCATCTAAGTTGTTTTGCATAAAATAGGAATTTGTTTTCCTTTTAATGCTCAAAAACAAAAATGCCTGAAGTGTTTGCTCTATCACATGGTAAACTTATATTTCTTTTTTCTTTTTTTTTGAGACAGGGTCTCGCTATGCAGTTCAGGCTGGCCTTGAGCTCACTTTGGTAGCCCAGGCTGGTCTCAAACTCGCATCGATCCTCCTGCCTCAGCCTCGCAAGTGCTGGGATTACAGGCGTGCGCCACCACGCCCAGCTTTTTACTTATATTTCTTAATAGAAATATGTCACTTATGCTTGAGTGAGTACAAGTACTGGATGTGTTTCTTAGTCCATCATTTCTTCTGATCAAAAAATAATGGTGGTTTTTGTAGGAAGTGATGAATTTCCAGATATTTAGTACTATGCATTTTAAAAACATACAGCATTCTGTATTCTGTAGTTTTTTAATAGCCACAATAAAGTAAAGGCATACACAGGGCATAAATTAGTTAATTTAGCATGCTCATGGCAGGGCCATAATCCCTGTATCTCACTATAGCTGGAACCACCAATGTTACATGCATGATTGCTTCATCGGGGAGCTTATTAACTTTTTTAGTAAAAGAACAATAAAAGTGATTAGACCCACTCTACTTGTATTACCATCATTTCAAAACTGCTCAATGGGACAGGCATGTGTGTACCACTGGCTAAACCAGCTGCGGCAAGTTTATGGTAAGAAACGAGTAATGTTACTTAAAGTTTACTTGATCATCTTATCAATTAATAGTTTAATTGAAGCATAACATTTATTATGTCTTTTCTTTCTAGACGGATTCCATTTCTAGGTATGTTTCACCTTTTTTTTACTGATTATTTTATTTTTTCTTTACTAAAAATTTTGCTAAGTGTTACAGATTTTGTACATTTTTAGAATTAATGGATTATAAAAACCTGTAGAAATTTAGATGACTATGAAAAAAGAAAGTTTGTTCCTAAATCAAGTATTCAACATCTTTTTCCTTAGCTCTTTAGATAAAAGAAAGTGAATTTCTCTTACTCATAATCATTAGCCAAAGCCCTGTAAGATGAAGAATATGTCGATATATAATACTGGTGATTCTGTTGAATTGACATACAGAGCCAATAGTATTGTCCAAAAAAAAGTAACCTAAATTCAGAACCAGATAGAAAAAATAATTCATATTTATAAATAAGAAACATTCTTCCTGTCAGGGCTGGCAAGATAGCTCAGCAGTCTATGGCACCTGCGTAGGCAAGCTTACACAAGCTCAGCAACCACGATTCCATCCCGGGTACCACATGCTGTGCAAGCCCCACCCCCAGAGCAGGCTGAGTTGGCCACAAAAAAAGAAAACTTCTTTTTTTTTTTTTTTTTTTTGTCTTTTTGAGACAGGGTCTCACTATGCAGTTCAGGCTGGCCTTGAGCTCACTTTTGTAGCCCAGGCTGGTCTCGAACTCGCACTGATCCTCCTGCCTCAGCCCCCCAAGTGCTGGAATTACAAGTGTGCGCCACCACGCCCGGCAAAAACTTCTTTAAATAATAAAAAAAAATTTTTTTTGAAAAAGAAACATTTTTCCTGTTTAGAAGCAGCCTTCTAACATTTCAGATATTCTGTTAACATTTCAGATATTCTGTATTTTAGTGAAATCCAAGTTGGTACTGATTTTAAAACACCACTGTATACTACTGAAAAAAGAAAAGGTGCTACTAGTTAAATGATAATATTCCATCCCTTATAATCCATTTTCTCATATCAGAGTTGTAAAGATGTGAGAAAATATTATGTAATTTAAAACAAAATCATGTATAATAATATGAAAATAAATACAAAAATTTTGACTCTCTGTACCGTAAAGTTAGTATTAAAATTAACCTTCCATTTGTTATGTATCACAAAAATTGATACAAGTTAGGGATACTGTTATTATTTTGGTTGTCAAATAAATGTGTACTATAATATATGTAAATATAATTTGTGTAAGCCTATAATAAAGCTTTTGATTTAAAATCATCTTTTGAAGATATGAACCCAGTTCTACATCAACTAGTGATCGGTATGAATCCTTGTTGGGTCGATCTGGATCATACAGTTACTTAGAAGAAAGAAAACCTTACAGTAGCAGGCTAGAAAAGGATGACTCGACAGACTTTAAAAAGGTACTTGGGTCATTTAGTTACATTTAGTCAAAAATAAGTTATCTTTTCTGGGATACTTTATTTTGATGAGCTCACAAGGAAATCAGTATCTTGACATTTATTTGCATAGTTAAGTTTTGAGAAGTAATGATGCATAGAATGTGAATAGCTGTTTGCTTTAAAGAAACAAAAGTAATCAAAACTGCAGATTTAAGTGTTTCAGTTTATTAGTGTGATTGAACTAAAGGGAGAGAGTGTTCTGAGATAGGCTATATATGATATAATGCACATTTTTTTCTTGGTTAATAGGAAGCAGAAAGAAATGTAGCTTTTTAAAGTTGACTATAGTTTTCCTAAGTAACTGAAAAACTTAAGATAGCTGAGGTGCTATTAAAGATTAATAATGGAAGTATAGTTTAAGAAATCCTAGAAACTGCCAACTAGATGACTATTATTAATTTACATTGTGATTTTACAGTATTGAAGTTTGTTGAAAAGGGTAGTATTTTTATTTCACTTGACCTTTGGCAACTATTTGAGTTATGCTTTCTGGTTAGCTAGATCAATAACTGGAAAGGAGTGACTCATTTTGCACTATTTGCGTACAGAATAGAATACTGAAATGTGTTAGTAAGAGATTATATTCATGAACAAGTGAAGATGGATATATTGTCTTGGTCTCATGAGCATCTTCCATTTAGTGGGAAAAACAATATCTAATGAATGAATTATTTTAACATTAAAGAGGTACAATTTCATAAAAGTAAATAATGAAAGTGATGGTTCCTGTGAATAGATTTTCTAAGAAAGTAAGGCTTTATCTAACAACAAAAGGGTGATTAATTGTGAGCTGCCAAAAGTGGAAGAGAAAGGTGTTCTGGTGGATTTAGGTAAAAGTCCATAGACCTGGTGTCAAATGGGTATACAATTCATTGCAGTAGTTAAAAGTTTGAGTGAAACACATCATGCAGTTCTTTTAGAGACACTTTAAAGATACCCATATGTGAAAACATTGGGAAGACATTTTAAGTATTTGTGGGAAGTGACAAGAACACTTGGCATGTGAAAAGTGTGAGATATATATAGATACGTGGGCTTTTTAAAGTCTGTATTTGTAAGCTAAGATAATTGTGCTACTAATTTCTATTAGTTCATTGAAAGGAACAGTAAGTATTTATATTGTTTGATCAGTCTTACATGCCTATATCTGTAATCTGAACAATTACTTTGAAGATAACAATATGCAATATATATATATATCCTACTTTGTGTAAAACAATGGAAGAACGGGAAAATTCTATTGTTAAAACAGCCCAGGAAATAAATAAATAAATAAATAAATAAATAAATAAATAAATAAATAAATAAATAAATAAATAAATAAATAAAAATAAAACAGCCCAGGTAAAAGGTGCTTATAGGAAGAATTACCATGAAAGTAGTATGAAAGGACAGGGGAACAGTAGAATCAAGTGTTACACAAAATAGGACAAAATCATCGGAAAAGGGGTGTCTTGGATTTTGTCCTAGATAATAATATTTAAGAAATACTTCCCTTAACTTTTAACTTTACCACAAATAATAAAGGTCATATTCTACAAGTAAGCATCACTGTGATTTCTTGACTATAGCTGCTGTGTAGATAGGTACATGGTCCCGCTATCAGATAACTGAATCATTTGATAACTGAATCATTAAGAGAAACTGCAAAGCCCAATTTTTTTTCAGTAAAGGTTCACATTTTAAATGCTGGGATAAGGGGCTGGGGAGATAGCTCCGAGGCAGAAGTGCCTGCTGGGCAAGTGCAAGGTCGTGAGTTCGAACCCTGGTCCCACAAAAAAAAAAAAAAATTAAATGCTGGGATAATATTTATGTATACTTCCTGGACTACAACAGCTAATAACTCTTAGTCTCTACATTGCAACTACAAAACATTAAAAAGCATTTTTAATATAGTCTTGATAGTGCGTGTTTCATTAATCTTTTGGTTTTAATATTGTAAACTAGTTAGAATTCCTCCTTAAAATATTAAGAGCAGAAAACTAATTCATTCTTCTTCCCTAATTTTGACAGCTTTATGAACAAATTTTAGCTGAAAATGAAAAGCTGAAAGCACAGCTACACGATACAAACATGGAACTAACAGATCTTAAATTGCAGTTGGAAAAGGCCACTCAGGTTTGTATCTTTTTTCTTTGTTATTCTCAAGATAATGGTTGTGATAAGTATTTTTTAAATTCCATTAAATTTTTTCTGTATTTTAAAAAAAATTGATTATTGATAATTTATTAGTAAAGAGGAATTATGTTAATGCTAGTTACTTATTTGTTAAAAGTGTAGTTTTATAGTCAGAAGTGAAGACTTTTTTGAGGTAGGGTCTCGCTATGCAGTTCAGGCTAGCCTTGAGCTCACTTTTGTAGCCCAGGCTGGTCTTGAACTCACACCGATCCTCCTGCCTCAGCCTCCCGAGTGCTGGGATTACAGGCATGCGCCACCACACCCGGCTGACATTTTTAATCTATGCTAATCTATGTAAAGATTTAATTTTTTTTTTTGTGTGTGTGTACTAAGTGTAACAAGGTATTCTGCCTTCTCACGCTTCCTGTTTACCTTCTTTTCCTCTTTGCTTCTTTTTCCTTTTTTCACATGCTACACCATTGCTCTTTCCTACTGAACTATGTCCTCAGCCCCAAATTTTTTTATGGTAATTTTTATGTGTGTTGAAAACTTTCTGATGTTCAAGTGATTTGAAGAGGATAATTTTGGGCCAGTGAGATAGCTCAATGGTCTAAAGCGCTTCCTTGGGCAACTGCAGGGACCATGGTTCCATCCCCGACACTATGTGCTATGCCAGCCCCACCCTCAGGGCAGACTGAGCCAGCCATAATATTTTTTTTTTAAAAAAAGACAGTTTTAACTCCTTTTATTGTAACTTCCTTCTGTGCAATAGCCTGTAATAAGTTGATATGATCAAGCGGAACACAAAACCTTTTACAAATGATTTAGGAATTGTTTCTCTGCCTCTTCCCAGGAAACACTTATAGGAGATCATAATAGGCACATCTTTTTAGCCTGCTTCTAAAAATAAAACTTACTGGTTACAAGATCTCAGGAAATACTTTATATACTGTGTCTTAAATATTACACAGATCCTATTTGTATGTTAAAGGTTCCTGTACATTTTTTCTAATTGTGATTATGATTTTTGATATTTTGATCATATCTGTCTCTTTTACTCTTCTTTATATCCCTTCCCCAGTTTCCTTACTCTTCTGTGTCAACTGTGTTGTCAGGGCATTCGGTCCATAGTCAGCAAGTTCCAAGGCAGGAAAGCCATGGTGGGTGGATATGGCCCAGCAAAGTTGCTTATTTCCTATGGCTAGGAAGCAGAGCAGGAGAACAGTGCCAGAAAAGAAGGAGCCAGAGAAAGCTTAGACCCCCAAGGTCACACCTCTATAACCCACGCCACCAATTCCAAAGCAATTCAAGTTGACACACCACCCTTAACTTCTACATTATCCTTTTTTGTTTTCTTTCTAGATTCCACAAATAGAGAAAGCTTGCACAACCTGTTTTTGTGACTCATTTCATGATAATCTTCTAGATCCACCCATTTCCCTGTAGATGACATAATTTTGTTCCTTTAATATTGCCTTAAATGTATGTATATTATCTTTTGTCCATTCACCCATTGACAAGCATTTAAGTTGATTCCATGTCCTGATTATTGTACATTATGCTATACTAAACAGATATTCACATACTTCTAAACTATGGTAGTTTTAATTCCTTCTGGTATATGCTAGGGATTGATATTACTGAATCATATTTGTAGTTCTATTTTTAGTTATTTGAAAAATCTTCACACAGATTTCTGTAGTGGCTGTACTAACTTACATTTATTCCCACCAGTATTGTATGTATAGCTTTATTTGTCTCATCAGCATTTATTGCTTTTTTTTGTATTTTGTGTTACAGCCATTGTGATTGAAATGAGATAAGAATCTTAATGAGGTTTGATTTATGTTTCCCTGGTGGCTAAAACTGTTGAAGATGTTTTCATATGTTTTCTTCTCATTTGTACTTTTGTGGGAAATTATCTTTTATTCTTGATTGGATTATTTGCTGTAGGTAGGGTGACCATTTTCTTTATTGTCTTTTTGTCTTTTTTGAGACAGAGTCTTGCTATGCAGTTGAGGCTGGCCTTGCGCTCACTTTTGTAGCCAGGCTGGTCTCAAACTCACACCAATCCTCCTGCCTCAGCCTCCCGAGTACTAGGATTAGAGGTGTGAGCCACCACGCCCAGCTTGTGCATTGTCTTTTTGAGACAGGGTTTCACTATGCAATTCAGTCCAACTTTGAACTCTGTTTGTAGCTCACATGCCCAGATTGTCCTTGAGCTCACACATTAATCTTGCTACCTCAGCTTTCCAAATGCTGGGATCACATACCTAGCTGTTGGTTTTCTCGAATTAAGTTTCTGGAGTTCTTTGCATGTTCCGTATATTACTTCTCTGGCAGAAGAGTGGCTAGCAGAAGTTTCCTCCCATTCTGTGTGCTGATGTCTTGAGAACCTGTTTAATTTAATGCAATCCCATTTATCAGTTTTTTGAGTCCTGTCTGTGCCTGTATCTTGAAATGTTTCCCCATTTTTTCCAACACTTTCAAAATTTCAAGTCATATATTTGGATCTTTGATCTATTCTTAGTTTTCTTTTTATAGAGTAGAGTAAGAGATGGGGATCTAGTTTTTTGTTTGTTTTGTTTGTTTGTTTATTTGTTTGTTTTGTTTTGTTGCGGGACCAGGGTTTGAACTCACAACCTTGCACTTGCCAGGCAGGCACTTGTGCCACAGAGCTATCTCCCAAGCCCTTGGATCTAATTTAAATCTTTTTATTTTTAATGTTTAGTCTTTTCTACACAAAGATAGCCAATTTTCTTAGCACCATTTTCTATAAAGTGTCTTTCTCCAACATGTGTTTTTGTCCCTTGTCTAGAATATGGCTATAGCTGTGTGAATTTATCTCTGTATCCTATATTGTATTTCATTTACCTAAGTATTCATTTTTATGCCATTGTGGAATTTTTTTTTGTCACTATGACTGTGGTATATTTGAAATTAAATATTGTAATACCTTTGGCATTGTTTTTTGTTTTGTTTTTGTTTTTGTTTTTGTTTTTGTCTTTTTGAGACAGGGTCTTGCTATGCAGTTCAGGCTGGCCTTGAGCTCACTTTTGTATGTAGCCCAGGCTGGTCTCGAACTCGCACTGATCCTCCTGCCTCAGCCTCGGAATGCTGGGATTACAGGTGTGAGCCACCACGCCCAGCTTGGACCCCTTATAATTTTTAAGAAAACCAACTTGCTTAATTTTAACATGTACTGTCTAATAGAAGTTGGAATGACCTAAAATAATACATTCACTGGATATAGTGGTGCATGCCAGCACTTGGGAAGCTGAGGCAGGAAGATAGCTATGAGTTTGAGACCAGCCTGTGCTTCATAATCAATTCAAGGCCAGCCTGAAATACATAACAAGATCCTCTGTGCAAAAAAAGGACATACTCAATTCTTTGAATGAGATTACATTTCACATTCTCTCAGTTTCCAGAATGTAATAGCTATGTTGAATTTGTACTTGAACCAGATCTTTTTTCTTTTTAAAACCTCTATTGTGTTATAAAGCAACTCTATGCAAAAGGGACAATGTGCTAAAAATTCAGCAGGCAGGCTAACCTTATGAGATTGAAAAGGCTCTTTACATTCCTTCAGTTGATGATAGTTTAACATGAAGATGCATAGAAAAGTAAACAAAATAACATATCCCATAGTGAGAGGTCGTAATAACTTGAAATGTCATACAATTAGTTGCTAACTTAGACTAGGTTAAACTAGAAAGTTACCATCTTTCAGGTTGGATGAGAAGCTTAGTAAGCCTCCGTACATGAAAGTTCTCTAAATCAGTCATATGAATATAGTGTTACCTTTTCAGATTTGGTCATGAGATTTTTCTGGATGACTGTGGCCACTGCTGCTGCTGCTCCCTATTATAATGCTCTGTTATAATAGTGACACAGCTGATCCATCTCCCTTATTTCCTTTCCTGTGCTTCTCCTCTGTATTTTTTGTCATCTAATTCTTATTTGTGTATTATTCAAACTCTTCAACAGAGAAGAACTGGTAGAATTACCAGTTAGTGCCCAGCACAAATCCAGGGTTAGTTACTATGCAGCCTGTTGGTGTGCCTGGTTCTACTCAGTGAAGGCAGTTGTAGATCACTATATAACCTCCTGCCGACTACCTGTGAGGTGGTAGCATTGTAGTGCAGTAGAAGAGCATGTGCTTAACATGTACAAGACCCTCAGTTCAGAACCCAGCACCAAAAATTTAAAAAGCCAAATGCTTGCAAGTCAAGTACAAATTTCTAATCCTTCATTATCTGGAGAGAAAAGTCACTAGTTTACAAAGAAAAACACCTTCCTTTGTGGCAGGCATTCCGAATGTCATGCCCAGTATACTGAGTTAACAGTGAGAAGGATAATTCATAACACAAAGTCATAAACACTACTCTTTCATGCAGCTTTAGAGCATGTGTCTTCATTCTACTCTAAATTCTTCTACTTAATTTTGTTACTGTTTTCATAACTATACTGGTGGCAGTTTGGTGGTTGTGTGAAGTTTTTCCCAAGGGGAAGTATCACCCTGTTAAAGAGTCCTGAGCACATTTGAGATCCTGAGTTCAATATTTTTCTTTTTTGAGACAGGCTGGCCTTGAGCTCACTTGTATAGCCCAGGTTGGTCTTGAACTCACACTGATCCTCCTGCCTCATTCTCCCAAGTGTTAGGACTACAGGTATACGCCACCATACCCAGCCCTGAGTTCATTCTTTAGGACTATATAAAATGATAATCCTAAAGTTTACATCTATTTGATAGTATTTAGTCAAGTAATATTGAATTCTTCAGCCCAGGTAACTACATGAGCAAATCAATAAGCATCTGTTGAGGAACAACTGGGTGTGGAAGATGCTGAAAGTTTAGAGTTCACAGGGAGAAAAAAGTTTTTTACTTCCCCCTTGTTGTGAAAAACTTTAAACTGGGAATAAACTCTTTAAGAAAGCCCTAACAGACTGATGAAATTCATTCATAGTTACAGTGTACATCAGAGTGTGTTAGTGTTCTGTGCAAAACTCTTCATTTTG
>PVJA010031423.1:0-24939 GCA_004027025.1 Myocastor coypus
AAAAAAAAAAAAAAAAAAAAAAAAAAAAAAAAAAAAAAAAAAAAAAAAAAAAAAAAAGGAATAAAAGAAATATGCTTAGGAATAAAAGAAAAATGTTTACCTCTAGCTTCTAGAGTAGCTTCTAGAGTGGGGTTTTCAGGTTATATAGTAAAAACTACCTGTAGTGCTTATTTAAAATCAGAGATTGAGGGGCCCAGCGGGATGGCTCAGTGGTCTAAAGTGCCTGCTTGGGAAAGCTTGGACGGCTTCAGGGACCGCGGTTCGATCCCCAGCACCACATGCTGCACCAGCCCTGCCCTCGGGGCAGGCTGAGCCAGCCATTAAAAATGAGTGAATAAACAAAGCTTCTGAAACAAGAAAAAAAAAAAAAAAAAATTCTAAAAAAAAATAAAATAAAATAAAAATAAAATCAGAGATTTGGACTGTACCCCAGGCCTCTTAGATCAGACTGTCTAAAGGTCAGGCCTGGGTTCTTAATTTCTGAAGCCTCGCCATCTAAAATGTGTACTCTCCTGGCCCTCAGGGAAACCCCATGCATGTGAGTGAGACGGTAGTAATTCTCAGCTGTGGTACAACAAATGACCCCAACTGTAGCGATTTGAAACAATGTATGTGTTTATTTCACAGTTTCTCTGGGTCCCGAAGCTGTGTGTGGCTTCTTCAGATGCCTGTCCCTTCAGGTCTGTCATGAACTACTGGGACTGAAGTCTTAAAGGTTTCACGGGAGAAAGAGCAGCTTCCAAGGTTAACGTGAGGGATCCCTTGCCAGAGTCAGAGGAAAGGAATCAGAAGTCACTACCAGGATGCTCAGAGGCCAGAGAAAGACCGGGGCACTCAGGGAAACCCATCTGTCCAGTGGCATGTTCAGTCCTGTTCCAAGGCTGATCATGCTCCTCTCTGGGGACTGGAAAATAAAACCTCATCTCTGCATTCTCCATATCACGCAGACTCTTCTTTCAAATAACCAAGATTATAAATTTACTGCAATATCTCATGACATGTTATCCTGCTTAGTTTGGAGTTTTGTTAGTTACAGAGAACAGCTCAATCACAAAATATTTTTTAAACTGTGTTTATTGAAACAAGCTGTATTATTTTTCTTGATTCTGTCTTTGTAGAGGTAGAAGACTTTCACTCATAATGACTCTTCCCTTTGTCTGATTATTGGCTTAATTCATCATAGAAGGAGACTCACGGATTGGGAATGAAGGGAAGAAGGAAGAAAGGAAGGGAGAAAGAAAAGGGAGGGAAAGAATGGAGAAAAGCAGAAGAAAAAAAATTACTAGGTATGTTGACTCTATTGCTTACTGGAAAAATTTCCTTTCAACAGAAGCCTGAAGTTAATCTGCAGAGCAGTGTGGATTGGAATAAATTCACTTGGACTTTTCAGTCTGTATCATATAACCCAAATTCAAAGTGGAGAATTGTGGTGTCCTGGAAAAGGCTCTGACCTCAGCACTGGGGAGGGAAGGGTTTTGCTGGTCTTGGTTTATTGGCTAACTTGATGAGTAGGCATGGGTAATTCAATTAACTTGAGAGAACTGTGTGGTTTCCAAGTGCAGTTACAGGACTAGCGCATCAGCATCACCTAAGAACTTGGGAGACCTGCAAATGTGGAGCCTTACCACAGACCTAAAAGTCAGGAAATAACTCCAGAAGTGGGGTATTAGGCTCATTATTTCAAGAAGAAATACATTTCATTGTAATGCATGCATAAATTTGAGGCACTCTGAGCCAGATAATCTTGGAATTTTTCTCCAACCTAAAATCTATAAATTTCTGAAATGTCTAGGGGTTAAGAATCATTCTATTTTTCAATTATAGTGATGAAGCTTTACAATAAAAAAGTGAAGGTGCCGGGCGTGGTGGCGCACGCCTGTAATCCCAGCACTTGGGAGGCTGAGGCAGGAGGATCGATGCGAGTTCGAGACCAGCCTGGGCTACAAAAGTGAGCTCAAGGCCAGCCTGAACTGCATAGCGAGACCCTGTCTCAAAAACAGTGAAGGTGATTTGGGGGACTACACAAAAAGTAGGTTACATACAATTTCTACGAAGGTCATCAAGAGAAACACCTGTGCACATTGTTAGTTAAGCTCCTATATTGCAGAGACAAATGAAACTAGGTAGGAGAGTATGGGGAATTCTCAGTCAGCTTTTAACACCAGCTAAACTGAGTCAGTGTGGTGCTGGGTGTGGAAAGCCCAACTGAGGATTACTGCCAATAGCACAAAAGGAGAACTAGAGGGGAAGATGGTGCGCCATTGATTCTCCTGGAGAAGCTTGTCGTCCTGGCCGTCCTGCCATGAACTCAGCTGCCATGTTCTCACTGTCAGAGGAACTCGGGTCCTTGGTGTTGTTGAGGATGGCTACCGTTCTCTGCAGGAGAGTGCTGTCTTACCTTCAGCATCACTTCCTAGCTCCAGGGCAGATCCCTCAACTTGTTGGCACAGAGCCTTCATCCCACTGGCACAGACTTTCTAGTTTCTAACCCTGACCTTTGGGTGCTCCCAGTGTAGATCCTTGATACAGCCTTGCATGAGATATTGTCCTAGTCTCTAGGACTCTGGCTAGACCCAAGCAGAACACTGTCATGGAATGCAGGTCTCCAGCTGGATTCTTCAGATCTCCAGCACGCAAACAAATCTCTTACATGCAAACAGATCTCTTGCACTCTTCTGCATTTTAGTTTTTGGGTGAATAATATGAAATAATTCTATAAATTATGTGCACCATAGTAAACTTATTCCCCGGGAAGCACTGATAGATTAAGTATCATTACTCAAAGTCATAAAACAAATGAAGATAATGTCAGAATTCATATCCAGAATATTACTGTGTTTAATGTCCTTCTCTGTACATGTTATTGTGGTCTCTGTTCCTATATGTTTGAGCTTAATTACCATGTTTTACTCACATGTTTTCTAGATGTAATAGTCAAGCATATATAACCTATAATTATTTTGAATTGACTTTATCTATGGTAGAAAAATAATTCAACATAGAGCACAAATATGTGAGTACATAAAGATATGTGAGTTCCAATAAATATAACCTTGAAACTCCTAGGGATAGTAATTGTACTTTGGCTGGATGCCTACAAGTAGTTTCCTGAATTTCCATTCAAACTTTCATCTATAAAATTGATGATACCATTAAGATAAAGGGACACAGGTATTAACTATTCAGTAATTACTGACTATTAGATCTTTCATGGTACTTGGAAAACATCACCTCCTTAGAAGATATAGCAGGTAGTAATTGGTAATGGTCTAACTTCCTTTGGAATTTTATCAGTGAGTAGTAATATTATTATTTAAAATGTAACAAACAGCAAGACTGAGGAAATATTAGGTGAGAATAGACTTTCTAAACTCCTTCCAAAAGTCAAAATTATTAAATACATGATTGTAGCTAGTTGTTCTCATCTGAAATCCCATAACTTTGTCACAGACTCAATTTTTTTAATTCCCTTCCCCATTACATTCTTTTTGAGCAATGCAGACCTGCCTACACAAATCTCCTTATAATGTAAAGTAAGAGAATAAACATCTATCCACTTCCTCTTTTAATATAATCATATAATTTTACACTCTTGTATTCACTCAGTGCTCTCTCGCTCCATCTCCCTCTCTGTTATTTTATACTAACTTCTTTACTTTAGAATCAGAAAAAAAATCTTAAATAGACATGCATAAGATGCAGCCTCAGAATGTGGTGTGTAAGACAATGACGCTGAAAGATTAACTTAGAAATTTCCTTTAAAACCTGCCTTCTTTATTCCAGCCAAATGCAGCTGGGTGGGTGATACCTACTGAGACTGTGAGGGGTACAGCACCCACTAAACTCAAGCAAACTGAAGAACTGTATCAGATATATCAGTACCTTGTGGTATAGACTGTTACTCTGAAATACAGAACTGAAAAATAAGCTTATTTCAGCTTTTTATCATTTATTTTATTTTAAATAGAATAAAAAATAAAACAAAATAAAAGCACTACAGAATTTCCAACAAGAAGATAGGAAATTATAGGAATTATTATGCTTGTTATATTGCACATTATGATTTTCAAAGTAATTGTTCAGATTAGCAGAGATAAGCATATTAAATTGATTGATTAAACATTAACTATTCCTTTTAGTAAACCAATAGAAATGAGTGTGGCAATCAGACAGATAGATAGATAGATGACAGAGAGATAGGTAGATAGATAGATAGGTAGATAGATAGATAGATAGATAGATAGATAGATAGATATAGCTCTTCCTTCATACCTTAAGATACCCTAGAAAGATAAAAATTACCCAAATTTCAAGGACAACATTAGAAATGAACCACCAAATAGAGCAAGCAAGTAAATAGAAGGGAAAATTAGGGAACCTACAGCAGCTAAATACTATGACAAAGACAAACTAACACATATCAGTTATAGCCATCAGTGTAAATATCCTCAGTTCACCAATAAAAAGAAACAGACTGGCAGAGTGGATCAAGAAACAAACCCCAATAATATGTCCTACTCAGGAAACACATCTGACTCAAAAGGAAGACTAAGAGAAAGAATAGCCTCCATGCAACAGGAGCCTAAAAAAAAGGAAGAATAGCTGTATTGTTTGCAGATAAACTTCAAACCAAGAATGATTTGAAAAGATAAAGAAGGCCACTACATACTTTTTAGGGGAAAACTGCAAAAAGAAAGATAGCAATCATAAGCATATGTGCACCGAATATGGTTGCACCCAACTATGTAAGATAAATATTAATAGACACAAACGTGAAATAAGCAGCAACACAGTTGTAATAGGAGAATTTAATACTCTTATTATCCCAAAGAGATAGATCAACTAGACTAAATATCAGCAAATAAATAAAAGAACTAAGCTAAATTTATGAACAAATGGACTTAATAGACCTTTACCAAGTGTACCGCCAAACAGTATCACTCATTCTTCTTGACTGCACATACAATAATCTTCAAACTAGAACATATTCTAGCACATAGAGTATGCTTAAGTAAGTGTATGGATATTATCTGAGCACAGTGCAAAGAAATGGGAAATTGAAAAAAGAGATCACAAAAGCTACATAAACATATGGAAATTAAATTCCATCCTTGTGAATAACCAATGAGTAACAGATGAAATTAAAGAAGAAAGTAAATAGTATTTGTAATCAAATGAAAGTGCAGACACAACTTAAGGGAACCTGTGGGACAGGCCAGGGCTATAGTTTAGTGGCACAAGTATTTATCTGGAGCCTGTGGGACACAATGAAAGCTTTCCTCAGAGGAAAAGCTATGGCAGTGAGTTCCCACATTAGGAAAACTGAAAGGGCACAAATAAACACGTGCCTCAAGCTTTTAGAAAAAAAAAAAGAGTAAATCAAGTCCAAAGGCCAAAGAAGGAAAGAAATTATAATGATCAGAGCAGAAATTAATGCAATGGAGACTAAGAAAATAGTACAATGAATTACTGAAAGGATGAGTTGGCTATTTGAAGGAATAAATAAAATTCATAATTTCATAGCCCACCTTAGCAAAGAAATGAAAGAAAAGACTCAAGTTTATGCAGTAAGAAATGAAAAGGGTAAAATCTCTACAGATCTGGGAGAATTGCAGAAGATCATCAATAACTACTTCAAAAATCTTTACTCTCGTAGGACAGGAAACACACAAGAAACATGAATTACCAAAGCTGAATCAAAAATATAAAAACCCTGAAACCCAATATCAATGAAATTAAAAATATAATTAAAAATGTACCAACAAAGAAATGCCCAGGTCCTGAAGGATTCACAAATGAATTCTACAAGAAACTTAGAGAAGACTTAATGCCAATACTTGTCAAACTCTTCAATGTAATTAAAAGGGAAGCAATTTCTCTAATTCATTCCTGGATGCAGGTATTGTTCTGATATAAAACCAGAAAAGATCCAATCAGAAAAGAGAACTATAGGCTGTAATGAACATAGAGGCAAAAATCCTCAGTAAAATACTAGCAAACAGAATACAGCCAATTATCAAAAAGATTATACATCATGACCAAGTGGGATTCATCCTAAGAATGCAGAAATAGTGCAACATACACAAATCAACAAATATAACATACCATGTCGACAGAGCCAGAGATAAAAATCACATGCTCATGTGAGTAGATGCAAAAAAGGCTTTTGATAAAGTACAACACTCATTCATTATTTAAAACCCTACTAAAAATCAGAATACATGTTTTTTACCTCCATCTGATAAAAGCCATCTATGACAACCCAACAGCCCAACATCATACTAAATGGACAAAGCTGAAATCTTCCACTCTAAAATCAGGAACAAGACAAGGATGTTCACTATCATCACACTTATTCAATGTAGTTCTGGAAATATTGGCCAGAGCAATTAGATACTAGAAATAAAAGGAATAAGAGATATGAATGGAAGAAGATAAATTATCATTATTCACAGATGTCCTGATACTCTATGTAGAAGACCCCCAAAACTCCACCAAAAGACTTTTAACTCTAATAACCAAATTTAGTACCATAGCTGGAAACAAAGTCAACACTAAAAAATCAATACCATTCCTATATCCAAACAACAAACTCACTAAGAGAGAAATTAGGGGAACCACATGCTTCAAAATAGTGCTCAAAAACAAATGAAACAGGAGTCAATGTAACAAAGAAAGCAAAAGATCTATACGGTGAAAATTATAGTACTCTGAAAAAGATATCAAAAAGGATATCAGAAAAATGGGAAGATACCCCTTGCTTATCAACAGGAAGAACAAGCTTTGTAAAAATGGCCATACTCCCAAACCTAGTACATAGAATCAATAAAATGCCAATCAAAATATCATTAGTATACTTCAAAGATCTAAAAAAAAATTGCTAAAATTCATCTGGAACTAGAAGTGACCTAGAATAGCAAAAGTGATCCTAGGCAACAAAGGGAAGGCAGGAGGCATCACAATCCCTGACTTGAAGTTACACTGCAAAGCTACTGTGATAAAATCAGCAAGGTACTGCCAAATAACAGATTTGAGGACCATAGACCAGATTAAAATATCCAGACACAACTGCAAACACACTTGAGCCCCTTTATCTTTGACAAATGGGTCAAACCTGTTCAGTGGAAGAAAGATCTCCTTTTTAATGAATGGTGCTGCAGGAAAAAACAAAAATAAAAACTGGTTTTCCACATGCTGAAGACTAAAATTAGACCCATACCTATTACCATGCACTAAACTAATGTCAAAATGGATCAAAGATCCAAATATTAGAACAGAGACACTAAATCTTCTAGAAGAGAAAATAGGTAGAAATCTTGAAGATATGGGGTAGGTAATAAGTTTATAAACTAAAACCAAACTGTGTGGGAAATACTTCAAAGAAACAAGAACTGCGATCTCATGTTACTGAAAGGTTTCTGGACATTAAAATAAATCATCCAGGGCTGAGCTGATAGTTCAGCAGACTGAAGCACCAGCTTAGAGAGGACATAGCAGCTGGGGTTTTATCCCTGGTGGGCAGCAATTGTGACTGGGGTTGGTGGTACACACTTGTAATCCCAGCATTTGGGAGGCTGAAAACAGGAGAATCACTATGAGTCCGATGTATGTAGTGAGACCTTGTAGACCCTGTACTAAATGTATAAAATAAAGAAAAGAAAATATGGTGAATGTTTAAATTTTTAAAAAGTGCATGTCACCCAAGAGTGATGAACCGATCACATACAAAGTGAAGGATGTATTTTGAAAGGGACAGACAGAAATATGCCTATTACTGCAATAATTCTTTTTTTATTCAAACATTCACCGTGTTCTTTCATCACCGCTCTCTGCTCAACATTTAGGGCATGTGACTTCATTCACTGGCTTTGACACCTGTGACTTCTGGCTCTTCCCCCAAGTCAAGACGACCATCAAAGTTAAGGGTTTTGAATCCATCCAGAATAGCTAAGTTAGCCACGGCAGCACAACTCCAAGCTCCCAAGAAAGGTGACCTCCAGAGCCCCTTCAGAAAGTGGACGAAAGCCGGGCGTGGTGGCGCACGCCTGTAATCCCAGCACTTGGGAGGCTGAGGCAGGAGGATCAGTGCAAGTGTGAGAGCAGCCTGGGCTACAAAAATGAGCTCAAGGCCAGCCTGGGCTACCTAGCGAGACCCTGTCTCAAAAAGACAAAAGAAAAAAAAAAAAAAAAAAAAGAAAAGAAAGTGGACGAATGATGGCATAGGTATGTTCAAGGTGAAGGGGAGCATGTGGAGGCCAGTGAATGATGGTGAATGTCTTCCTGTTAATTTTTTAACATTTAGACATTCACCACATTTGATCGTCTCTCATAGCACGTGGTAATGATTCTTGCCCTAATAAAGTTTTATTCCTAAACTATTAACAGTAACATGTATTCACCAGTAAAACCACCCCAAACAAAGTGCCTGCCGTGTCGGTGTGTGTGAGCACACGTGCAGCCAAATGTGTGTGTATTTTAACCTTCCATCTACTATAATTAGACTTGTCCATACTTGTTGTAATCTGTGATCTGAAAGGCTTAAACGAAATTTATCTGGCTCAATCCCCAGAATGTCTAAACTATTCCCAGCACTAAGAAGAATGACTTTTACACTCTCTGCATACATCTGTCCCCCATGCTCCTGCAGTCAGCCTCCCCCTCCCTGCCATTAATCCCCCGGGTTTCTTCTTGCCAAAGATGTTCTGCTGTTTGATAGAAACGCTAATCTCCAAGAATTTCAAAGTATCAGTTTACCTGTGAACGCCCAGAAACTGTCTCCATCCTTAGCCTCATCTCTTTTATGTTTTCTACATCTTTGAGCAAAGACATTGCTTTCTGTCTGAGAATGAGGCTTACATTCTGTTGTGGTTAGAAGGGATGCTGGCCTCAGGCACGCCATTCTGTCTTAACTCAAAGAAGCAAGAGCTACATTTAGACTCGCTTGGTGACAAATATCAATGGGTAGTAGAACGGGTCACCCATGAGCAGAAAACTCAGGTAAGCACCTGGAAGAGTCCTTTGTTCAATTAATGTGGAGGCTTAGGCTGAAATAGAACGAGCCTCAGAGAGAAATGATAGGCAGAAGTGGTCAGGTATGGTGTACCGTGGGGTAAGTTCTCTCTCCTTAGGACTCTCCTGTCATGATTTCACATGTTTGTAACAGGAGAGGAGAGATAGTACAAAGGGAAGGTGCACATCGACGGTCCTAGGGCTCCAATTCAGGGCAATTTATTACTAGCAAAGAAGATGAGCTGAGAAATGAAAAAACTGAATTCCGGAGCAGATAAAAGCCCTAGAGCTGCAGGATTCCTTTGCTGTGCAACTGTTGTGGGTTTAATAGAATCCCAACAAGCGCAGCGGAGGGATCTGCTCCCCGCCTGCAGTACACATCCAGTTTTCAATTCTAATGAGGGGCAGGGCTCTCCTACTTCAAACTAAATGGCAGTGGTATGGTATGCAGCTTCACATTTTGCCTGAAACAGTGGCTTCTCCATTTGCTACCCTTGTGTAGAGCCTCATCGGGCCTCTTTCTGAATAGGGGATGAAAGGCGACAGGAGAGTATGAGACCCCCTTTTCCTAGTCGGGCTTCCGAATTCTGTGGAAAGCCTTGGAGTTTGCTGCGACCTGACCCTGAGATTGTGTGTGGAGCATTTCCTAAGGCAACTCAGAAAATGCCATGATCTCACTACAAGTTTCGACAGCATTTTGATGTTTGCCAGGCTGTGGGTGATGCGTGCACCACGTGTGTCTTCCCAGGCTCCTTTAGCTGGTGGGGAAGCAGGAAGCATGATACAAAATCCATCAGAAAACTGAGATGCAGAAGGGGCTAATGGTGTATGGATTTATGGGCTGATTCTCCGGAATGCTGGGAAGGTAGAGGTGATCGGTCCACGATTGTGATGTGGAGAGAAACAATCCTCCATCTCTTAATGCTTCTGACTGAATGCAAAAAGCCAGAAGAAGGAGACAGGAGAAGGGTGCTGACCGAGGGTAGGAAGGTGTCTTATTTTTGAAATGGAAATGAGAGAAAGTATAAGATGCAGCCGGGCATGGTGGCGCACGCCTGTAATTCCACCACTCAGGAGGCTGAGGCAGGAGGACTGGTGCGAGTTCGAGACCAGCCTGGGCTACCAAAGTGAGCTCAAGGCCAGTCTGAACTGCATAGTGAGACCCTGTCTCTAAAAAAAGATAAAAAAAAAAAAAAGTATAAGATGCATCCAAGACGCTTTTGCTCTCTCTCCCTCTTAGGGCATGTGATTGTGGTCAGCCCACACCTAGACTACACCATCGCCTTCTGGGTACCTTAGGACCTGAAAACTTGGACTGAGTTCAAAGGAGATGATTAAAGGAAGAGGGAATTGGAAGTGACTGACTGATGAGAAAAGATTAAAGGAGGCAAGTCAAGGAACCTGACTGAGCAATAGCTGAGGGGCAAAATGATAAAAGCTACAAATACCTGGTATGTGCAAACAGTAAGGAAGGGAAACATTGCTTGTAGTAAATTAGCACAGGAAAGTTTGGGCTGAGAAGTGAAAAAACCTTGTGAGAGAAAGTGTTCAATTAGACAACCGATTACTGAGTCATGAAAGTAGAGACTAGACAGGAGAGACATTTTATAAGCAGGCCAAAGAGACTTCCAGAAGCACACAGTAATGAGTGCTGGGGCATTTGGAAGCGCCATGGTTGAGAAGGGGTCTCCTAGCAAAACTCCAATAATTGAGACTAGTGAAGGTACAGATTACATTAATTAATTTGTTCAGTCTTCTAAAAGGTAATGGATGAGTATAGAGGAAAGGCTGCAAAACCTTGCAGAAATCACAGACTCAAGAAGCAAGGTTTAATGTTGAACAACTTACAAATTATAACATCGAAATTAAGTGCGGAGCATCTTAGTGCACTTAATGAGGTGAGGACCAACGGTGAGACTTCTAATGAGAAGTGACAATAATTGAAAAAAGGCATTGCTTGTAAATGCAGGAAGCAATAATAGGAACCATTGCGGCTCAGAAGCCTTCCAACAGTTCATTTTGATGACCAGAAAAGATCCCTTTCGCTTAAGGAAGTCATTTTTCCTCGTCCTCTTATAATTCCCTCTGTGCCCTCGCAAGCAAAGGTGTTCTAGCTTGCCCAAGGAGACCTCTTCTATCTCGAATCTTACGACAAAGTTGATAGCAACCTCAGAAAATTTTGCATAATCGTTGAGTAAATAACTTGCAATGTTGAAATCATCTCCTCATTTAAGTATTGGACTACTTTGTTCTCAAGGATGGTTTTCCTGTTTTTAGGGAAGGTTGAGCTCATAATGAATTTTATAAAACCTAATCCACTGAAATAACCAAATTGTCTTGATATATAAAGCCCGTAGTTTACCTATAAGCCTAGAGACTACACTTTTTGTAACTGGGTAGGATTACAGACAACTAGAACTCTTTTTAATAGACTGTTTCTTTTTTTTTTTGTCTTTTTGAGACAGGGTCTCGCTATGCAGTTAGGCTGGTCCTGCGCTCACTTTTGTAGCCCAGGCTGGTCTCGAACTCACACCAATCCTCCTGCCTCAGCCTCCCGAGTGCTGGGATTACAGGCGTGAGCCACCACGCCCGGCTAATAGACTGTTTCTGATTGCCACTAAGTTTTGCCCCCACTAGAACCCTGTTTTTCTGATCATTTGGACGACTCTCGCTGAGATAAGCTGAGCCCTATGACCCCATTTAACTGCACATACTTGCATTTCCACAGTGGTAAATTTTACAAGGGTCCTCCACCAGAATTAATAATCGTGAGCCCGCTTTAATTTGAAATTGCAAAGGCCTTTGCTACAATAAACACCCCCAAGATTTCCTCCCGAAGCATTTAATAATCTGCTTAATTGTGCCAGCAGACACAGGTAGGGTTAGCGTGGGGGTCTGGCTATTCCCTCTGGTTTCCACCTCCTGTCTTCCTAATTGGCCAGCAAAATAAATCAAAACCATTCCGGATCTACATACATTGTTCCCTTGTATGTGACGGATGTCATTTTTTATCTTTCAATGACTGCCTTTAATATCTTCCTCTCCTCTTTTTTGCTTTCTCTAAGGAAACAGGCAAACCCTGCGGAGCTGAGCATTACTGCATAGAAGCGCCTCCCACAAAACGCTGGCTATTTCCCTTCTCACCAGAAATTTCAGCTTCCCGCTAGTGCCGCGCGGCTCCGTTTTACATCCATAGAGGTTCCATGCCGAGCCTAAGCCTTAACCGTGAGGGGCAGCCCTTGAGATCATCCCTCAAATTGCTGTCACGTCTTGAAGTGGGGGAGGGGGAGCCCAGAGGCCGGCGTACAGGCCGCGGGATCTGAAAGCCGAGTGGGATCAGATATATTGGAGAAAGTTTCCCAAGATCGAGTTCCCGAAATGCCAATCACTCATCCTGCGGCGAGAAAGAGTGAGCGCACGTGTGCTCACCCGGGCCCGCTAAACGGTCTAGGGTTACCTAGAAACATTTCCTTGGACGTTTTTTGTGCTTCTCCAGGGAATATATTTTTGTACAAAAATCTCATCTTATTACATAAAAACCCAGTGACTTACCAATGTATGCATTTGCCATCTGTAGCTTGACCAGCCGAGACGCAGCAAGACTACGTACAAAGGATGATTTAAAAAAAAAAAAAATCTTATATTTCCATGTTATATGCAGACTACCTTACCTTGTTTTTATTACCTTTAATTAGCTTAATAATCTTCACATTTCCTTGTTGAATAACTACTAACTTAATGTGTTGCCATAATGCATTTTTAAATTACTGCTTTAAAAAATTCAGTGCTGATTTCCAGTTTCCGCTCACTGTATTAATTATCTATAAATATGTGTGAGATTTCTTTCAGCAGATTTTCACAATCTCCTTATTATCCCTATATAGACACTTTAAAGCATTACAATAATTCAAAGTTCAACATCCCTGTAATTTACTCAGCCTTATAATTGATATTTATAAGCTCAGGAGACCTGGAAGGGAAGAGAAATATTAGCCAGCCCCATTCTAGCTCAGAGACCTTTAATTTGGATTTAAGTGTCGGGGATCTTGTTTGCAGAAACAAACAGGCCCACCCCGCACGGTGCTAGGATCTGCATGCTCTTGGGACACAGTTTCTCCTTTAAACAGAGCAAGATGATCACCCCGGCAGGCGCTCATGCATTCCTCTAAGCTTCAGCTCAAAAGGAAAGTGAACAAACCGGTTTGGGAGGCTTGTGCTGGGGCCAAGGAGTTGTCGGGCCCTTTTCAGCAGGAACCTGGCAGAGTGTGTAACAAAATCCCCGGTTTCTGCTCCGGGAATATACAATGAGGAGCAAGTCCCTTACAGTCACAGAAACTCTGCTTTCACATCCATGCAGTGGACACCAAATTTGCCCGCTAGCAGCCCAGGGCTGCTAAGCACCAAGGCACACAGAACCAATACTTCAAAACCAACAAATGCAAATGTGTAATTATTACTTCCCTCCCAGAGTCTGGGAAGAGTGCCTACCTCAATGATTCTCCAAGAGTGTTTGCTGGACCACTGACTTCAGCTTCTCCTGGAAACTTGTGAGGATCATGATCCTTCTCAATCTCACCCTCAAAGGCAGTCCCACACTGTTCTAAAGCGTTCTGCGTGTTCCCAGTGTACCATAGTTGGAGAGGAGCAACCCAGGGTAATCTGTGATCAAGTCATTTGAGGTTAGATTCTCTTTTAAGAGTCATAAAAGCAGAGCTGGGGAGATAGCTCAGTGGCATAAACACTTGCTTGGCAAGTATATGGTCCCAAGTTCAAGCCCTGGTACAAAGAAAAGAAAGGCGAGGAAGAGGAAGAAAAGACAACAGAAAAGAAAGAGACATAAAAGCATGCATGTCCCATGAAGGAAGAAAGAAAATGAAAGCTCTTTGTGTTTCTATCATCCAGGCAGCAGTTATGGGTAATGGTTAAAAGTTTCTATCCAACAAATAGATAGGTAGCTTAGAGGCTAAGTTAGATGTTCCCAGTATGGTGATTTTGACTCACCTGAGGATTCAATGAAGTAACATAGTTAATTCATTGAAAACATAGTGCCTGCAACACAATAGACCTTCAAACCACCTTAGCTGTCGCTATGCTCTGAGTTGTACCAGACGATGTAGGTAATCAAACTTTGTAAATAAAATGAGGACAAAGGAAACATTCTAGAATGTTGCTTGTTTGTTGCCCTGAAGATGTGGTTTTGTGACTCTCCATTGTGCCTCTTGGGTGGTGCAAACTGCTCCTACTCATCTTCAAGAAATATGGGCAGAACTGGAGAAAAAGAAAGCCTAGCTGATTATTTTTGCAGAGACACAGAGTCAATTACAAGCAGAAAAACAGAAGATGTCTAAGGGTTCCCCACCTAGCTGAGAGAAAGCAGTCATTAATTTCATGAGTACCATGGAGTATATATTCATTAATCTATTTGTGAAGTGCAATGCTTGTTACTGGCATTAAATGTGCTACAGTTGCCAGAAGCAGTGAAATAATATATATAAATCCACGTGCATGGGAAAGAAAGAGCCTGGGGACACCTGTGAGGCACTGCCGTTAAGGTGAGAGAGACAGCAACCTTTCTGAAAAATAGGGGAATCAAGGGCTTTCGCCACGGCTTCATGCAGGATTATCCAAAGATCTGAGGGCAGAATTAGAAGCCCTGCAGGCAAAATAGAAAATGCAGGCTGGAACCAAAGAGATTAAAAGGAGAATACAGAGAGAAGAAAATAAGTCAGGGTGTATCGTCTAGGGCAGAGAAGGTCCAGTGTGGTGATGTTTTGTGCTGCGTTCTCCTAAATGCAGAAGACTTGGTAGAAGAGAGGTGTCTCTTCCCAAACACAGCCCACAGCTTACCAACCGGCTCAACTCTTTCTATTCATTCCTAGGTCAGCAAGTTAAACTCAGAAAACACTTTCCCGTGGAAACATTATTCATGGTGGTTTGGCTTTCTGGACAACCCACAATAGGATATTTAACCCAAAATGAAATTGCATATAGAACCTAATCCTTCAAAATATGATTTCAACTGTGTCTCACCAGCGTTTTTAATATTGTGACTTTGGGAAAACGGAGTTCAAGTTGAAAGGTGGGAAGTATCAGCTGGTTGCAGGCCTGAGGCCAGCTGCTTAGCTCTGTCTCCTCTGCCTAGAATACCCTTTCCCTGGATAACCTCAGGACTGGTCCCAAAAAGCACATTCACAAGGAGGTCATTTCTGACCTTCTAATCTAAAGCTTTCAACGCCCTGTCCCCACTGCCCTCCTTGACCCTCTCCCCGCTTTACTTTTGTCATGGCATGCCATGTGATACACTGTCTATTTCTGTATTTATTTGCTTATTGCTTTGCATCCTATGGGAGAATATGAACTCAGTGAAGGCCGAGGTTCCTGTTTACTCAGTAATCTATCAGTGGTGTCTGATACATACCAGACACACACAATGTAGTTGTTGAAAGTATCTTTATCTGTTTATTAAATGTAGGTTGCAGAGCTGGGGCCCAGCCAGAGACCATGAAATCTTCCTAGATCTGCGTGAGAAACTGGGCCTCTAAATCAATCTTGCGCCAAATGCTATGCAAAAGAGAAAGAAATATGTGTATGCTGGAAAGGCAAGGGTGAGAGAAGTACGAGCATTATGCATGGAAGACTCCTTGCCTGGGAGCAAATAAACCTCCCGTTCTCCTCCTGTCCCTGACGCTCTCTAGTGTGTGATTCTGGACAAGGCACTGATGTACCAGAACCATCATATCTCTCTCCAGCAGGGACACAGCCTGCTCTTCCTGGGCTGCAGTGCCCTTGGTGAAGACCCAACTGCGTAATCCATGTGAAAGGACCCTGCAAACAATAAATACATCATAAAATAAGGAGCTGGTGTGCTTAAACAATCAAGTACGCAAATAAATTCAAGCTACGTGGATCTTCTGGGGAATTGGGGGGGGCTGTGTCTTCCTGAATATAACCATTTGAGAGGCTTAGCTCTCAACAAAGAACATTTGAAAAGTCATAGGAAAGTTGAAGATAATGCATGTTTAGTTGACATTCTTCATAAATGGAAAGGAGCTTAGAAAATACGCAAGGAAATAGGAGGCAAATATATCCAGACTTGGAAAATTATGTCTTCCTGACTACAACGTTCTCTCAGAAGAGTTTGCAGGCAGCCACAACTTTTATCTCTCTCCTCATCAAAAATTTAGTCTCCCCATCATGGCCTCCATCACAGTGGGTAATTACGTAGGTGAGACGTATAATTTCTTTGTTCACCTCTTCCCTTCTCCCATCATCCCTATGGCAGGCCCTGTGATCTCAGGGCCTTGTTTGTATTGCTCATTAATAAATACTCAGGATCTAGGCTAGTTCCTGGCACGTAGCAAGCCCTCAGTGAATATTGGTTGTGTGATCCAAGTACTGCGTAGGCAACTGAATGAGCAAAGAGACAGCGAATGGATGAAGACGCGAAGGCACACACACGTACACACACACACACACACACACCAGCTAGACAGTTAGGGTGTGAACAGGAGAACTGAATTCATCAACTCCATCCATGAGCTAACAATAAAATACAATGATGTTTTATTCTGTTGTAGCAAAATGGGCTTTCTGGATAAAGTACATAGCCAATGCTGGATAAGAGGGGCTGAAGTGGTCTGTGAATGCCTGATTCTGTTCCTCATTTTCATTCAACCTTTGCCATTAGCACAGGCACAAGCAAGCCCTGCTTGACTGGCTAGACTTGTCAGGCAAAGCCCTTACTTAATTATAGTCAGAGAAGCCTGGCACACCACTTCCAAGTCTGTTTTCAGAGAGGTTTGTCGAACAGGGATCAAATATGTGTATCTGTTGTTTCCTTCTGGCTGACTGGTCTGCAGCAGGAGGGGAACAGGCTGTGTCCGGACCTCAACTGTTAGTGTAGAGATAAGCTATGTCTCCCTGGCTGAATGGGCACATGGGTCATGGCAGCCTGACCCTGATGTATATAGCACAGTGGCCAGGCTCTGAGGAGGGCACGTGCCCAGTGAGTGAGACTCCACCAGCTCTGCAAAGGGCTGATTCAACCTTTTCCACAACGCGGCCCACTGGGAAGGGCCATGATTGAAGACTCGGGCCTCCCGTCGATTTGAAGCTGATTTACTTACTGTATTTATAATTTTCTGTATCATCGGTTTGTCAAATGCAGATAGGAATACGTATGCCTCCTGTTGTTCAGACTAGACATAGGTATATGTAAAAGTACATAATGAGAACTTAAAAATTATAGGTTTGGCTGTTATCTTCTCAATCTTTGTTTTGGTTGCCTCCTAGTCCTGTCCGTAGAGGTAGTTGGCACAGAGCATCCTTCTCAAGTTCAAGCTTGACTGCCTGCTGTGGATATCTGGGAAACTCTCAAAAGACACATGCCTGAGTCCTGCTCTCAAGGATTCTGAAAAATTTGGTCGAGGTTCAAGTCTGGGATTCCCCTGAGCATTCTGAAAGGCAGCTAAGGTCAAAGACATTGCTGGGCCTAGAGATCTTGCCACCCAAAACCGACATCAAACACAACGTTGCTTCTTCTTTTTCACAGTCTGGACGTCAGAAGTTCTAACAGGAAGTCCACCCTTTGGCTCTACAATGAGTTTAAGGAAAGATGTTCCTGCAGGTTGCTCACTAACTTAAGCTGATGCTATGATTTACAAAGAGTCTTTCTCTGGAGATAGAAACACATCCATCAGTTGAGGGAGGAAAGGGACACAGACTGGAGGTTGGGGACAGGGAGGCACACTGAGCTGCTCCTCAATTTCCGGTCATTCCTGTTTCACCAAGACTACCATCTTACTCAGAACTCAATTTTATCCTTCAAATTCTAGGGTTGTATCCTCAGCCCGAATCCAGCTTTTCTCTCTGCCTCTTATTTATCTTTTTTTTTAAAAGACCTGTACGGACTTGTTTGAGTGATTAGGCAATAAATAGACAAACTAAGTATTTAATATTCTTATGAAAACTGTGCCCTACATTAGCTCATAAAAATTAAACATATTCTACAGATAGCCAGCAACTCAGACTCCCATGTAAAGTAATACTTATAGTGCTGGTGACAGTCATGCCAATAACAAAATCTTTGAACTTACTCTGTAGAATACATAGCTCTGAGCCGACTACATGCATGAATTCTAGACCCCTTGAAGTAATGTTGTCAGCCAACACATGCCCATTTTATTAATGAGAAAATAAATATTTTAAATAATTTTCCCAAATTATAGTAGAAAGCAGAAAAGTAAGTTTGTAAGGGAAAATATAGAATACTCACATAAATTTCAACTTCAGGCATGCTTTCAAAACTGTCATACAAGCCACAGAGATGGCAGTTTTATCACACGACACAGTTATTCTAAGCAGTCATACTTCATAGTTTGGCTGAAATTTAAATTCAGCAAAGTATCCTATCTTTTCATCTAGCCAACAAAGTTAAGAGTAGCATACAACCATAGCTAGCAAACAAAGGCTAACTCTAGAACGCAAGCTCCTACTGCAACAATCCGCTGTCTCTGCCATCAGTATCAATGGCTACTTCCCTGGTTCTGGAGATTTCTGGACAACAGAAAAGGCAGATTTGAATGCAGCGTAACAGAGTTGGTCTTCCTGCTGGCTGTTTCACTCCCTCTCCCCAATTAAGCCACTTGGTCTACCAGGGAGCTCAGCTTTGTTTCCGGTTCCTAAACTCAAATGATGAGTTTTGTTCCCCTGGTCCCAGCATTTGGTAACTCAGGATGTTGTCAAGCTCTGCCACAATCAGGACATAGCATGAGCAGTCTAGGAAATGGTTCCTCGTGCTCCCTGTCAGCATTCATCTACTCTAAGCCCTGGCATACCGGTAGCTGGATTTGGGCTTTCCTGAATGGCCCTTTGAAGTACATTTGCCTCTCCGACACTGGCATCTTGTCTTGCTTTTGTTAACCCATCTTTCAAAGACTGAAGCTTTGCCCAGTCTTAGCTCAAAGTATCCCTACCCATCCATAATCTTCACAAAGAGTAAAATAGCTTTCCTCTGAATTGGGGCATAGCAGACACTCCAGAGTCCCCACTGGCCGAGATCCTTACTTAGAGAGATACTCTCATTCTTTACCTTGGGTACTTGTGTATCAATTCCTTCTGAAACTTCTGGGCCAGTGAAATATCTCAGCGGACTAAGCACCTGCTTATGCAAATGTAAGGACTGGGGTTTGATGCCTGCCACCACATACCATGCTGCCCTGCCCTTCAGGCTTGCTGAGCCAGCAACCAAGACTGGTGTGGTGGCACACATCTGTAACCCAAACACAAGAGGCTGAAAACAGGAGGATCAGCCAGGCATGGTGATGCATACCTGTAATCCCTGAACTTGGAAGGCTAAGGCAGCAGGATCGATGTGAGTTTGAGGCCAGCCTGGGCTACAAAAGTGAGATCAAGGCCAGCCTGAACTACTTAGCAAGACCCCATCTCAAAAAGACAAAAAAAAAAAGGAGGATCACTATGAGTCCAAGCTGTATAGTGAGATCCTGCCCCAAATAAATAAAAACACTACATGCCAGTCCTCCTGGACTGTCAGACAGAGCCTCCTCTTGGGCAACCCTCCCCTTAATCACTGCCTTGCCAGCACACCTGCCAGCACAAAGCCCATCCAGTGGATGTTGGAGATCCAGGTCTTAGCCCTCTCCAGCTGCCCTTCCCAGCTCCAACCAGACAACCGGTCAGCATTAGCCAGCTCCCGGGACAGCACAAGAGGAGGAATCACTTCCTAACACCACTCTTTAACCTCTTCCAGTGGTGTCTGAATCCACTATTCTGTGGACTTGGACTCCTGGCTAAAAGTTTAGAGCACTCAGGGGAGGGGTAGCAAGAAGAATGGAACAAAGCTCTTTTTATCTCCAAAGGATAAAAACTGATTAACACTAACTAATCCAAGCAGCAGATAGTAAGCTAGGAAGAACTACCCAAATTCAAGAACTACAGAAAGCCTTGGTTTATATTTTTAATAACAAATCATGCCAGATACCTATTTATCATTTTGATGGTACTATGACAGGACTAGTTCATGCAGCAGTTGGTGGTGATGTCCTGCATCTTCCTTTTAATGAATCATTTGATAGCATCTCATGAATTTTTTACTCCCTGCGATCACTGTGCAGTTTGTCGCAATTTGCTCATTGCCTCTTAATAAACATACAGACAAGTCTCCTGCCCGAGGGAGCTTACAATCAACACGAAAGTCAAGCAGAAGAGGAGTTCCCACAGGAAAGGAAATAAAGCCTCTTCCTACCGACACAGAGTGTCCTAAATTACCAAGTGCCATGGTCACCCCGTCACCATCACTCATCTCCACATATACTTATTAAATGCTAATCCACACACAGTGAGGAGGAAGGATCTCGCTCCAGGCAATGAAACAGACAGGGTTCCTGCCCTGCAGGAATTGACAATCCAGAGAGAGCTGTAGTTATAAACCAGAGACATGAGATTGCCTTTCACTTCTGTACTCGGCTGTTGCCTGATAGCTCCCTGAACTAGTGTTGCTTTGGCCTGCAAAATGAAGTCGTTGTGTTTACTGGAGTTGTTTCTTCTGCGGCATGACAGTGTGGGAGTCGGCTATTTCAGTCTCTGAATGCTTTTCCTATAAAATGAATTGGATTTACTTTTTGATTATCTGCCAAATTTAAGACCCTTCTGTGGTTAACTGTGGCTCCTTTTACATGTCTTTTATTTTGGATTTTTTAAATTTAAATTTAACATATGTTTAAGTGTATTCTGCTCATCTTTCAAGAGAAGATCTCAAAGGAAACTTGAGAGTAAACGTTTTCCTTTGTGAGAGTGCACTAAACTTTGATGTAATTTACTTGTGCTTTTTGTATTTAGAGATGCACAGATGGATGTCTAAACACCTCCACCCTTAGTTACATGTGATACACAATGTACATGTCCAAGATAGCCAGGGTTGTGAATGCTCTTCTAACGTCCTTATCATCTCATTGAACCTTTTCAAAATCTTAGGAGAAAGGGAAAGTTATTGTTTACATCAGATGGATTTTTTTTTCAAAAGGGGGAGACAGAGAGTTGTCACACAGAAAGTCTTAAAGATGGGATCAGAGGGCCAGCAAGAAAATTCATACTCAGTGGTCTAAAGTACCTACTTTGACAGGGACAATGGTTCAATCTCCAGCACCACATGCTGCACCAGCCGCACCCCCAGGGCAGGCTGAGGTGGCAAGAAAGAAGAAAGAAAGAAAGAAAGAAAGAAAGAAAGAAAGAAAGAAAGAAAGAAAGAAAGAAGGATCAGAGTCACTACTGTGACCCAGCACCATGCTCCTTGTCACCACATTATATGGCCCGTCCTAAATTTTTCTATTTGGAAAAGTGCAGCCAGATGAGTATGGCATTCTGCCCCTTTGAGTAATAGTGATGAATCAAATTCTGTCACCCCATTTGCCCTAGGAAAGAGCACAGTGGCTTCTAGCACAGATACTAGTCTGACAACCTGTGTGTGAGGCTAAGGATGTGCAGGCTCCAGCCATCCTTCCAGTGAGCCAGCCAGCCCCGTGCTGTGAGCTGCTCCACGCTCTTTGGTTGGATCTTTACCTTCCCACGCATCTTTCCCACCCATCTCCCTAGACTGGTGCTCACAGCAGTGCCTTTCACCCCAAGAACACAACCCTCCCCTTACTTGTATCCTTCTCATAACCAACAGCAATGCATTTCCAGAGAACTCTCAAGCACACCATTTACTTTTCTGTGCTAGTGAAGATTTATGAGGCTAAGAAGTGAATACCGGCAAGCAATTACAGTCCACTTCAAAATGCCTTTGCCAAAGCTGAAATCTTATAAGGAAGCAGAATGAGACTCACAGAGGGACCAGGCTTCACACTCTGCTTTTCCTGGGTGCAAATCATCCCAGCTTGGGAGCACAAAATTATTTAACTTGCGAGTGTCAGCTCTGTACTGCCATATGTGATGCCCCTACCTGTGTTTCTAGGAGCATAGCCCTGGACCCTAGGCATACTGGATTGGACAGCACAAGTCCAAGGTCATCCAGCTGTCACCCACCTGAGAAGAAGCCTTCCATGACTGCTGAGGGCACAGTTACAATGGAGGCTGTCAAAGGAAATATGTCACCATGCTTTGTACTACATGACCCTGCAACTCTTGTCCTAAATTGAATGCATGAAGATTGTCACTTCATCCAACACAGCCTTCGATGGCTTTTATCAGGTTTCCTGTGGCCCTTTCAACCGCTGTACCTGAGAATTCGATCCAAAAGAGTGCTCCGTACTGGACTGCTAATACATCTAATGAGTTCCCGCATGCTCACTTGGATTTTGAGAAACAACTGGAAACAGAAGTTTCAATAAACCAAATAGAGCTGGGAAACAGTAACAGAAAGAAAAAGCAAAGCTGAGTTAGCTAGGGAGTACAACGTCACATCATACTATTTGATTCCAAGAGCCGAAACCTCAGCCTCAGAAAGAAAACCAGGGAGATGGTGGCACTGCTCACAAGTCCCCCACAGGCCAGGGTTCCCAGGGGGGACCCCAGGCAAGCTCACTGGCCCTGGCCCAGCAAGGATCCCCGTGGAATAGAAGTCTCTCCTGCTACCATCTTGAGTTCTTCAAGGATTTTAAGAAGAATTTCAAATTTGCAGGTGAGACTGGGCTTGAGAACCGATGCTCTATGTCCTAGTGTCTTTTAAGGCATGGGTATTTAGGAACAGTTTACTTTCTGACTTGCCAGGGGAATACTCAAGTATTCTGATGCTGCCATACCATGAGAACCCAGATCATAAAAAAGAAAAGCAATTATGAATATAAAAATAGGTTTCAAATACTGAAAATATCATAAGCAATAAACACTGCAAAATCCAGAAATGTAGATGTTTGCTTTGCTGCTGTGATACCTTTCTCAGATTTACGGTTTGCTTCAGTTGTCTTTATAGAAGGCTATGATTTTGTGTCAGAGCTGGTTGTCTGTTTTATTTTCCAGTCCTTTCTCTAGCGTGGTTGGTCTCTCTCTCTCTCTCTCTCTCTCTCTCTCTCTCTCTCTCTCTCTCTCTCTCTCTCTCTCTCTCCCCCTCACTCTCGCTCTCTTGCTCTCGCTCTTTTTTGGAGACAGGGTATCCTAGAGCTCATGGTGATCCTTCTGCTCCAGCCTCCTGAATTACAGGTGAGCATCATAATGTCCAGCCTCTCAAAGTTTTTAGTTGGTAAATTAGAAAGTCTAATGCAGTTTGAAATTTTAGTACGCCCTGCTGTCTTAGTGGTTTCCTTCAGGATCCTGTGACCCTACTGGGAGATGGGACCAAAACTCTCAATTTCATCCACATCACAGTTCCACATGTGAAAGTTCAATGTCCTAGCCATAATAGGAGTTGACTAAATGCTTCTGTTTTTGGCTTTTCTAATTTGGTGCTACATAAAATATGTGAAAAATTAACATTTTAAATGTCTACTAAAGTTTTTTTCTGAAAATAAATGTGACCCAACTTTCACCTTTCATATATAAAACTCAGTAGAGAAATTCAAAAATATTCATTGTCTCCTTTTAATTTTTTTCTCTAAGTTCGTTCAAAGTATAATTCTTATTTCTAAGACATGTAGTCTAGCCTTAAATTAAGATAATTGCCAGAATCAGTCGAAATATTTTACCATCTTTTCCAACTGTATTATGGCACGCTGGTTTTTAAAGCAGTTAATAGTTCTGGAAAATAATGTATTAGCAGTTAAAAATATGAATCAATGATATTACTCCAATATCATTTTAGAAGCAACCAGAATGGTGGAATTAATAACATCCTATTATTTTATTATTGCATGAGAATTTATAGCTATGCTGACACCACACCAGAACTAATTCTCTCCTTTATTGGACCTCATTAGACAAGGTATAGTGGGTAACTCTTGTGGCCCTGGAAGACCCCACAGTGACCCAAGGAAGGTCACTGTCTTAACCCTCACCCAGTAGCTCATCATTTTTTGTCTCTCCAGGTTCACACAAAGTTCATGTGTAAAAATACCTGCCTAAATCAGAGGCCAACCAATCAACCAGGTGACATTTGAACACTTAAACTTAAAATCCAACGTGTACTTGATAAGAAATATAGTATGGGCTTTTGGGCCACCACAGGCTCTGACAGGGTGATCTGTCTTTGGATTTATTCCTTTAAAAACTGAACAAAGCTGATTTTGTGTGGCTGTCTTGAATGTGGATTTGCTGATCTATGGGTCAAACATATGGGGAGAAGACTTCAGTGGATAAATTGGAAATGAATTCCATTCAATACTTCTTCCTACTCAGCAAAGAGGTTAGGAAAGGTGTGAGGTTATAGATGTCCAAGGTCGAAAAGCTCTTCCTAATTACTTATACTGTGAGGCAAAGTTTGATGTTGGCTCTGTTATTGCCGTTGGGGCTATGAAAACCTTTGTGTTTTTTAAGCAGGTGATAACAGAACCTAATCAATCAGTCATTATGCCTTTACATGACATTTACCAAGCATCTTGATGTGCTAAACGTGGTTCTAAGTGTCAGGACTCTGACAAGGAGCAAGACGTTATCCTCCCAGAAACTACTCTTTATCCTTCTTTTCACCCACTGATGAAATTTATGGGGCATCACCTTATTTTTGACAAAGGGGCCAAACATGTGTACTGGAAGAAAGACAGCCTCTTTAACAAATGGTGCTGGAAAAATTGGCTCTCTACATGCCAAAAACTAAATCTTGACCCTAGTCTATCACCATGCATGAAAATAAAGTCGAAATGGATTAAAGATATAAATATTAAAAGTGAAACATTAAATCTCCTGGAAGAGAAAGTGGGAGGAAATCTTGAAGACATCGGAGTAGGTAAAGAGTTCATGGACGGAAATCAAATTGCACGTTTAACACTTGAAAGCATCAACAATTGGGACCTCCTCCGGCTAAGAAGTTTCTGCATGTCAAAG
>PVJA010031424.1:0-24930 GCA_004027025.1 Myocastor coypus
GAGGAGGAGGAGGAGGAGGAGGAGGAGGAGGAGGAGGAGGAGAAGAAGAAGAGAAGGAGGAGGAGGAAGAAGAATCAATGACAGGCAATTAATTAGGTGCAGTAATCATAATTAAAAAAAAACTATCAACCAAAAAAAATCCAGGTCCAGATGGATGCACTGCTAAATTCTACAAAACTTTTAGGGAAATTGAACACCAATACTCTTCAAGCTCTTTAATGAAACTAAAGGGGACAAGTACTCCCAAGTCATTATTGGAAGACAGCATTACCTTGACTCCAATCTCTTTAGTGACTATAGATGCAAAAATCCTTAACAAGATACCAGCAAACGGAATGCAATGAATCATCAAAAAGATCACACATTGGGCCTGGCGGGATGGCTCAGTGGTCTAAAGCGCCTGCTTGGGGAAGCTTGGGTGGCTTCAGGGACCGCGGTTCGATCCCCGGCATCACATGCTTTGCCAGCCCTGCCCTCAGGGCGGGCTGAGCCAGCCATAAAAATGAGTGAATAAACAAATAAAGGTTCTGAAACAAGAAAAAAAAAATTAAAAAAAATAAAATAAATAAAATTTTTTTAAAAAAGATCACACATCATGATCAAACAGGCCTCATCTTAAGTATGCAGGGGTGATTTAGCATAAGCACGTCAATAAAAATAATTCATCACATAGATGGACCAAGAACAAAACTTGCATGGTCATTTCAAGATATGCAGAAAAAGCCTTTGACAAAATCCTTTAGTGATAAAAAAAAAAAAAAAACTGAATAAAATATGTGTGGAAGGATCTTATCTCAATCTGATAAGAATCATTTATGACAGGGGCCTGGCAGGATGGCTCAGTGGTCTAAAGCACCTGCTTAGGAAAGCTTAGGCGGCTTCAGGGACTGCAGTTTGAACCCCGGCACCACATGCTGCGCCAGCCCTGCCCTCAGGGCAGGCTGAGCTGGCCATAAAAATAAATAAATAAACAAACAAAAGTTCTGAAAGAAGAAAAAAAATAAAAAATTTTTAAAAAAGAATTATTTATGACAAACCTACTGCCAACATCATATTAAATGGGGAAACATTGAAAGTTTCCCTCTAAATCAGAAACAAGATGGGATGTCTATTGTTACTACCCCAGTTACCATGTTCACAAGGAGGCTATAATTCATGTCTTGCTGCCAGATGGGTCTGGTATGAATTTTTTTTCCTGGTATTTGATCATTGCTGCCAGCTTGAACCACTGGTGATATATGAGTGACTATTCCACCAAATATTAATTAATGTTTATGTACGAGCAGTAATTACTCAAATTTAAGGACCTAAGTAGATTTGGTCCATTTACAGACTTTATCAATTCTATTAGGAAAAAGACAGATCAAAGTGATTAGATCCTTTTGTACCACTGGTAGTTCAAGTTTGTGAGAATGTGTCAAATATAATGCTCAAAACACTAGCACAAGCAAGTGCTAGCCAAGAAAAAGAAATAAAAGGGATACAAACAAGAAAGGAAAAAGTGAAATTATCATTATTTTTTTCCTTGTTTTCATAACTTTTGTTTGTTTGTTTATTTATTTTTATGGCTGGCTCAGCCTGCCCTGAGGGCAGGGCTGGGGTAGTATGTGGTGCCGGGGATCGAACTGCGGTCCCTAAAGCTGCCTAAGCTTTCCTAAGCAGGTGCTTTAGACCACTGTGCCATCCTGCTGGGCCCCTCAAATTATCATTATTTTTGGCTCTGTGAATCAAAGTCAGAACCTTGTGCTTGCCAGGCAAGTGTTGTGCTGCTGAGCTATATTCCAGCCCGATTAAAATTATTTGCAGATGACATGATCCTCTACATAGAAGAACCAAAAAAGTACCATAAAACTATTAGAATAACAGTTTCTATACATAATAATATACAAAATTGTACTTCAATTTTGTAGTACAAAATCAACACATGGGGGCTGGAGAGATAGCTCCATGGCACAAGGGCCTTCCTGGCAAGTGCAAGGTCATGAGTTCGAACCTTGGTCCCTCAAAAAAAAATCAACACACAAAAATCAATAGCATTCCATATACTAACAACCCCACTGAGGAAGAAATTAGGAAAATATAACATTTGCAATAGCACCAAGAAAAACTAATTACTTAGGAATTAACCTAAGAGGATGTCAAAAAATGGACATCCTCTTCAATTCCTGAATAAGCAGAACTATGACAGTTAAAATGACACATTTCCAAAGCTGATAAACACTGAGCACAGTCCCAATCAGAACACCAACAGCCTGTACAGCAAACAATGCTGAAAGTCACACAGAACCAAAAGAAACCCAGAAGAACGGAAGCAATCCTGGAAAACAAGCTCAAGCCCACCAGCGTCCCAACTCCAGAAGTTATATTACAAGGCTGCAGTAATTTAAAAAAACAAACAGTATGATATTGGCACAAAAACATGAGGTTTAGTAGAACAGAACAGGGGATACAAAAATAACAGAGAACTACTTGATCTTTGACAGAGGGGTCTAACACACTGGAAGAAAGAGAACTTCTTTAATAGATGTGGCCGTCCACATACTGAAGATTAAATTTAGACCCATATCTCTCACTGCATAGTAAACTAAAATCAAAATGAATCAAAAGACCAGGCATAGTGGCACATGCCTCTAATCCCAGCACTTGGGAGGCTCAGACAGGAGGATCATTGCAAGTTTGAGACTAGCCTGGTCTACAAAATAAGCTTAAGGCCAGCCTAAACTGCATAACGAGACCCTGTCTCAAAACAGACCGAAAAAAAGGATCAAAAAGTAAATGTTGAAACAGAAATAGTTAAAAAAAGTAAAACCGGGCCCGGCGGGATGGCTCAGTGGTTTAAAGCGCCTGCTTAGGAAAGTTTGGGCGGCTTCAGGGACCGCGGTTCGATCCCTGGCACCACATGCTGCGCCAGCCCTGCCCTTGGGGCGGGCTGAGCCAGCCATAAGAATGAGTGAATAAACAAATAAAGGTTCTGAAACAAGAAAATAAATAAATAAATAAATAAATAAATTTTTTTTTTTTTTTTTAAAAAAAGGTAAAACCCCTGCAGGCACTAAGAACTTTCTGAACAGAACCCAAGATGCACAGGAAATGGTACCAAGAATTCACAAATAAGATCACAGCAAATTAAAAACCTTCTGCACAACAAAAGAAACAACCAATAGAATGGAAAGAAAACCTAGAGAATGGGAAAATATTTTACCAGCAATTCCTTAAAGGACTAATATTTAGGGGGCCAGGGAGATAGCTCCATGGCACAAGTGCCTGCCTGGCAAGTACAAATTCATGAGTTCAAATCCTGGTCCCACACACACAAAAAAAGGACTAATATTAAAAAATATATAAAGAGGAGCTGGGGAGATAGCTCCGAGGCACAAGTGCCTGCTGGGCAAGTGCAAGGTCGTGAGTTTGAACCCCGGTCCCACCAAAAAAAAAAAAAAAAAAAAATTAAAAAATATATAAAGAACTCAAAAAATTAGGCTCTTGAAAATAGAAGACACAATTAAAAAATGGGCAAGTGAAATGAATAGACACTTTAAAGGAAAAAAGGAAGGACAAATGGCCAATAGGTATAGCACATGAAGAAAGGCTCTGCAGTATTGGCCATTCAAGAAAAGCAAATTATCAAAACAGTGAGTTTCTATCTTAATACAGAAAGAACAGCCATCACCAAGAAGTCATATAGATAACAACAGATGCTGGCGAGACCTCGGGGATGAAGGAACTCTTCTGTATTGTTGGTGGGAATGTAAACTAGGACAACCACTACAGAAGTCTGGCGATTCCTCTGAAAGCTAGCACTAAACATCCCACGGAACCCAGCTACCCTCCTTCTAGGTATTTTCCTGAAAGAGTTAAAGATGCCAGGCTACAGCAGTCCATGTGTCGCTGTGTCTGCAGCAGCACAACCCATGACAGCTGTCTTGGAAGCAGCCAGCATGTCCATCAGAGACGAACGGATAATGAAATGTAGGGAGTACGGCTCCGGCATAGAAGAAGATAACTTAAGTCACTTGTCGGAAATTGGAGGCACCTTGAGATCATAATGACCATTTCTAAATGCAATCACTCAGACGCATAAGCCTCAGTAGCACGTGGTCTCTCTTGTACAAGAAACCCAAATTAGAGACACAGCAAAGTGAAAGAGAGGCGCCAGGAGGCAGCGTGCCAGGCCTCTCTCAGAGGGAAGGGAGGAGAAGAGGTGGGGAAGGGCGGGAGGGGAGGGCGCTCTGCTCCGCGACGGAGGTGTGCTGCATGCCGGCACCGAATTCACACCAGGATGGCCAGCGCTCCGCACTGCAAACATGTGAGTGAAAATAAATAGGAAAGCAGGTTAGCAAAACTCCGCGCTAGAAAAGCTAATGGTAGCAACAATTCCCACCCACTCCAACCAGAGGAAAAATTATGACATTTTCTTTCTTCTTTTCAGCAATGGGAAAACTTCAAAGATAGTCTTTCTTCTTTTAGAATTTTTATTTATCTTTTTTTTCTTGTTCCAGAACTTTTGCTTGTTTGTTTATTTTTATGGCCGGCTCAGCCTGCCCCCAGGGCAGGGCTGGCGCAGCATGTGGTGCCGGGGATCAAACTGCGTTTCCTGAAGCCACCCAAGCTTTCCTAAGCAGGCGCTTTCTTTCTTTCTTTCTTTCTTTCTTTCTTTCTTTCTTTCTAGTCTTTGGCTTTTTTTTTTTTTTTTGGTGGGACCGGGGTTCAAACTCATGACCTTGCACTTGCCAGGCAGGCACTCTTGCCACAGAGCTATCTCCCCAGCCCCCAAGCAGGCGCTTTAGCCCACTGAGCCATCCTGCCAGGCCCCAGTCTTTCTTCTTTTAAAACGTACTGTTAACTACCTTCTCTTAGATCAAAGGGAAGAAATCTATTGTACTAATAACTATTAGAAAATTTGGGGCCCGGCAGGATGGCTCAGTGGTCTAAAGCGCCTGCTTAGGAAAGCTTAGGCGGCTGCAGGGACCATGGTTCGATCCCCGGCACCACATGCTGCGCCAGCCCTGCCCTCAGGGCAGGCTGAGCCGGCCATAAAAATAAATACATAAACAAAAGTTCTGAAACAAGAAAAAAAAAAAATTCAAAAAAAAAAAAGAAAATTTATCATGTCTACACCCTGGGCTCTGTACAAATACAATGAGGACAACAATATGCATTTTATCAATTATTGGGAATGTATTACTAATGTGTTTTGAAACTATCACATTGTCATTTCTTATTAAAAGTAATTTAAAAAAAAAAACATCATACTGTTACCAAGACACGGTGGCACACACCTATAACTATATCACTTGAGGAGCCTGAGGTAGTATGATCCTAAATTCAAGCTCAGCCTGGGTCACTTAGAGACTTGACAGTCTCAAAACAAAAATTAAAAAGAAGGGCCAGACAGACAGCTCAGCGGATTAAAGCACCTGCTTAGGCAGATGCAGAGACCCAGGTTTGTTCCCCAGAATGCCATGCCCGCCCTGCCCCGGGGTGCACTGAGATGGCAACTGAGACTGGGAGTGGTGGTGCATGCCTGTGATCCCAGCGCTTGAGAGGCTGGAAACAGGTGAGTCACTGAGTCCAACCTGTGTAATGAGACCCTATAGACCCTGTACTAAATACAGCAAATAAATCTATAGCTACAGCTATATCTAGATATAGCTATAGATATAGATATATTAAAAAGAGCTGGGGCTAAAGCTGAGTGGGAAGACCCTTGGCTCAGTGGCCAGTAACGTGTGCATGCGCGTGGGCGCACACACACCCCTAAGTCCAGGGCGCATCCTTGTCCTTCCAGCTACTTGGAAGGTTGCAGCAGCAGACCAGCCTGGGCAACACAGCTCGCGCCTCATCTCCTACACACTGAACCGGCTAAGCAAGCACTACTGGCCGCGGCGCCAAGCCGCCGTCCCTGGTGAGCGGGCGGCCCAGGAAAGGAAGCCCCAGCATCCCCAAAGTCTCTCCTCCCCCTCCCCCAAAGCCTTCCCGCGGCTTCGGCCCCAGCTGTGCCAGTCCTCCTCCTCTTCTTTTTTCACATCTCTCCCTCCCCACTTCAAACCCTGGGAACAAAATGAAGAGAAGCGCACGGCCCACGAAGCCCTCGCGCCTCATTGTGTTTTCCAGCTAGACCTGAACGAGGCCATCACGCAGGCCTCCCCGCCTCCCTCCTTGCCGCCTCCCTCCCTGCTGCCCCTCCTGCATTCTCTTTGAGGTTCTTTTTTGCTCAAACTTTCTCCAGGCCTAGAAAAAGCAGTCCCCGCCCCCAGCAGGATGAGGACACAGACGCTCCTGGGGAAAAAACAGCAGACACAACCTGGCTGTGCCGGCCCCTGCAGCCCTGGGCAAGGGAGACGCTCGGCGCCTCCCGCAGGGCCGCAGCGTGCAAACGCCAGTCTCCATCCAGCGTGCTTGGCTGAGGCCTGCCAGCCCCTCGTCGCGCAGCCGTCACCCCAAGCTGCAGCAAACCTGGCCGGCTGGGCTGGGAGGAAGAGAGTGAAGAATTCCGCTTCTTCCATCCTCAGAGCAGCTTGGTGGGATTTCGTTTTTTCGAGTAGCGTAGCTAACTTTCAAAGTTGTGCGTGTCCCGTCCACAGTCCTCATGAGGAACAGGTCCGGATGAGGCTGACATGTGTGAAGATTCTGGGGTGCAAATGGGAGAAACAGTTAGCAAAACCTAAGCTGTGTGTTGGTTAGTGTCCACAGGAGTCCAGGGCACTGTCAGTTTGCCTTCCTGGTCCTGAATTCCTACCTAAACATAGACTCAAAATAATTGCTCTTAAAAAATAATAATAATAATAATAATAATAATAAGTGCTCTTTAGCCATCAGCAAGTGAGTGCCAGGAACTGAGCTCTGTGTTTCATTGTGTGTGTGTGTGTGGTTTTTGTTGTTTTAGGGAAGGGTCTACAAGGTGTTCAGGGTGTCACTACTAGATCGGACTCACAGTGATCCTCCTGCTTACAGCCTCCCGAGAGCTGGGATCACAGGCATGCACCACTAGGCCCAGTCTCAATTGCCATCTCAGCACCCCCTGGGGTTAGGGCCAGCACGGGCAGGCCCAGGGATTGAACCCCTGGCCCCTGTGCTTGAGCTATTTGGCCGGCCCCTATATTTTGATTACTTACTTGAACTCATTTTATTTTCACAGCCATGCAAGGTAGGAATTATTCACTGTTTGCTCTCTGGGGCACAGAAGAGTTAAGCAATTTCCCTAAAGTCACCAATTAATATGTGGCAAAAGAAGAAGCTCATCTCCACACAATACTAGGAAGAATCTCAGAATCATCAGGCAGAGGGACAGAAGCCAGGCATGAAGAACGCCTGTGTTTCCCATGCTACTTGGGGTGCGAGGATGGGTCACCAGTGGAGGCACAGAAATCCCAAGAGGCCCCTGCATATACCAAATGTATGTATGTCGGTGCACCCCAAATGGCGCCTGGCAAGGTTGAAATGAAAGCACAGCTGAAGCCCCCACAGATCATGCCTACCCACGTTCGTATTGTCCGCTGTTGCTGCTGCCACAGGGCCCAGAGTCCTCGGATCCTGCAGGGGTGGGGGAGCTGGAGCGTTCCTCTCACTGGGGCTATGCAGGCAGCAGGGCCCTCGAGATTCTCTGCACCCCTCAGTAGGTCTCACACAATACTGAGCTAATGCAAGCCGGGAGCTCTCAGATAGATAGTTCACTCCTGTTTAAAAATAATAAAGGTATTAATATGATAGAAATAGCTATTTTTGTGGAAGTAGGGATTGAACCCATGGCCTTTACATAGCTCTTTTTTTTTTAACTTGTACTTTGAGCCAGGGTCTTGCAAACACCATGTTGTCCCAAATGGACTTGAATTTGAAATCCCTCTGCTTCTGAGATTATAGATGTGTATCAGTGTGCTTGGTGAAGTAGCATGTGTTTTATTAAATGTATATGCTTTCTTTAAAAAAAAAAAAAAGTGAAAGCTGGGTATAATGGTGCACTGGTGCAACCCTAGCACTCAGCAGGCTGAGTGGGAGGACTGCTGGAGTTCAAGGCCAGCCTGGAACATATAGTGAGATTGTGTCCAAAAAAAGTGAAAGAGAGGTGGGAGGGGTGGGGGGGTGCAAAGCCACCACGGACGACAAGGCGTTCACCAAGCAGCTGGTCCAGTGGGTGGAGCAGCTGAACAAGAGCCAAGTGAGGACCATGTGCCAAAAGGCTAAGGAAATGTTAACAAAATCAAGTGTGCAAGAGGTTCATTGTCCTGTTACCGTCTGTGGAGATGTACGTGGTCAATTCCGTGACTCATGGAGCTCTTCAGCATTGGTGGAAACTGGATACAAACTGGGCAACTATGTAGGCAGAGGTTATTATTCCGTGGAGACTGTGGCTCTTCTTGTGTCAGTAAAGGTGCGTTATCCGGAATGCATTACCACACTGAGGGGAAACCATGAAAGCTGGCAGATGACCCAAGTAGATGGTTTTTATGGTGAATGTCTATGAAAATACAGAAATACCAATGTTTGGAAATACATTACAGGTCTCTTGATTATCTTCCACTTCCAGAGATGGACAGATATTCCGTCTCCAAGGCGCCTCTCTCCATCCATAGATACACTGGATCGCATGACAGCCCAGGGTCATTTATAAGAAGTTCCGCTTGAGGGCCCAGTGTGTGATCCCTTATGGTCAGACCCAGGTGATCGTGGTGGACAGGGTATTGCACCACATGGTGCCGGTTGCACATTTGGGCAAGGTATTTCTGAAACATTCAGCCAGGCCAACCGTCTCACCCTGGTTTCTCATGCCCACCAGCTGGTAACAGAGGGATACAATTGGTGTCATGATCGGGATGTGGTTACCATATGCAGGGCACCCAATTACTGCGACTGTTGTGGAAACCAGGCTGCCATCACGGGATTGGAGGATACCTTAAAATATTCTGTTCTTCAGTTGGACTCAGCACCTCATCATGGACACCCTCATGTTACTCGGCTAGACCCAGACTCCTTCCTGTAAATTCCTACTTTGGAAAAACTGCTTTTATATGTGAAAGTATGTCTGGCTTTTTAAACTATATGTAAAAATTTAAAGATGCGACAGTAGTCTATGTTTCTGTAACAAATTGTGATGTCTTGGCATGCAGCCACACCATGGACCAAAATGTGCCACACGAATGGTGAGCATTTAGCACAACTTGGGACTGAAATTTAGTACAGTAGGTTCTTCTCAAGTGGCCAGCCTAACAGTTTGCCTGCTGTATTTGTGGTAACTATTTCCTCTGGACTATTCCAGCTAAAAAGCAACTAACAGCTTTATCTCCTTTTGTGTTTATTTGGAAATTGTGGTCATAGTGTTTAATAAGCATGGATTAATACAGTTGGAATTTTATTTTTAAGAAAAATTCGCAAGCTGACTTCTACTTAATCCATCACTCTTTATTTCACTGAAGTATCTAATTAACTGAAAAAAAGTCTCTTCATGGGAGTGTTGTCATAGCATTAAAGAACTTGCCCCTCATTTGCACTACTGTTCTATGCTTTTTTTTTTTTAATTTTAATTTTTTTTTCTTGTTTCAGAACTTTTTGTTTGTTTTTTATATTTATTTCCATGGCCAGCTCAGCTTGCCCTGAGGGCAGGACTAGCGCAGCATGTGGTGCCGGGGATCGAACCGCGGTCCCGGCAGCCGCCCAAACTTTCCTAAGCAGGTGCTTTAGGCCTCTGAGCCATCCTGCCGGGCCCCTGCTGTTCTATGTTGATCTACGAATTTCTGTTTATTTCTCATGACAGTGCTTGCTTCCTATTTGGTGTACTGAGCAAATAACCTTTTCATTTTAAACAAGCAAACAAGTGAGGAAAATAACACTGGTTTACTTTCTTGCAAATCTGCTCTATGTCTGACTTCAGAAAAGGTAATTCTCATATTTCTTCACTCAGTCTGTTGCAGTGTTACACATTCCATAGCGAAGATCCCCCCATATCTGTGAGAGAATGGATGTGAAAGCAGAAAACGACATCTTACTGTTACTATAAAAACTTCTTTTGGGGGCTGGGGAGATAGCTCCGTGGCACAAGTGCCTGCCTGGCAAGTGCAAGGTCGTGAGTTTGAACCTCAGTCCCACCAAAAAAAAAAAAAAAACTTCTTTTGACCTTCCAGACCCCTGCAAGGATCTTAGGATCTTAGGTCCCCAATCTACTTGGAGGTACCTGCTAGATCTAAAATGCTCAGAGCCATAAAGTATTTATTTTAGTTAGTTCTCCCTCTACACATGCTACTATTTTAGTCAAAGTGAGGCCATGGGAAGCCCTGACAGAGCGGAGAGGCCAGCAGGGCACCAAGCAGCACCAAAAGGGAGATCGCACCGACAGCCCCCTTCCCTGTCCTCCTCTCTTGTGAGCCTGTGGCACAGGCTCCGTCTTAGTTATGTGTTGCATTGCTGAGGCAAATTCCCAACGTCAAAAGTTAAACAGGGAGTGGTTTATGGAGCTCACAGTTTGTGGAGGTTTCAGTTCAGAGCCGGCCGGCTCTAAGGCAGGGTGGCCTGGCAGAGAGCACCACAGAGGAGGAATGACTCGCAGTGGGCAGAAGACAGCAAGCAAGTGGCAGGCAGCCACGGCAGCTTCTTCCTGTGCAGTTCCAGTTCATTCACTCACACCCAGAGCTCTGCAAAGCCAAGCACTGGACAAAGTCAGTACTCGCACGCTCTTTTTTTTAAAAAAATGCAATACCAGGTTACAGGACAACAGTTACCTCCCAGTTTGCATCTTTTTTTTTTTTTTAAAGACCAGCTCAACCTGCCCTGAGGGTGGGGCTGCCATAACATGTGGTCTCGGGGATCAAACTGCGGTCTCTTCGGCCGCCTAAGCTTTCCTAAGCAGGTGCTTTAGACCACTGAGCCATCCTGCTGGCCCCAGTACTCATACACTCTTGACCCCAGCATCACACACTTTAGAGCCAGCCACCTCTGAGTAAGTCCCATGATGTATGAGGCTTCAGGGACATCCATACGCGAGCCATAACAGATGCTTTTCTTTTCTTTTCTTTTCTTTTCAGACAGGGTCTCACTATGCCGTTCAGGCTGGCCTTGTGCTCATTTTGGTAGCCCCCAGCCTGGTCTCGAACTCACAGTGATCCTCCTATCTCAACCTCCTGTGTGCTGGCATTACATGCTTGTGCCACAAAGCCTGGTTCCAAACAAGTGCTTTTGCTCTAAAACAAAGTCAAGAGCATCAACAGTTCTGCAGGACCTGATTTAGAGGACCACACATGGGTTGCCACAGAGCCTCCTGCAGCTACCTTGCAGAAAGACCTGCTGCTGCCTCTCAAGGCCTCACTTGGCCCCACCCCATAGTGGGTGTGGAAGAAGAGCCCGGGGCCCTAAAGAACCTTAGACCTGAGCTCTCCCTGGTGCCTGAGCAAGTGCCAGCTGCAAGAACCCTCAATCCAGACCAGAAACTTTGTGCCACACAAGGGGCAACAGGTAGGGCAGAAACTTAGGCTTAATAAGGTTGCAGCTCTGTTTTTATCAGAACTGGGGGTGGAACCCAGGGTCTGATGGGTGCTAAGCAAGTGCTGTAGCCCTGAGCTATACCCTGGACCCCTTTCCTCGCAGGCTAAATAATCTTGATAAGTGACCAAACTTTTATGAAACTTACCTTCTTCATCAGTAGAAGAGAATCATAGCGTCCTTCTGGAAGGATCACTGCCCTGGCTCAACAAAACCATAGCACGCTGTACGTGAGGACCCAGTCAGGTACCGGCACACACTCTCAGGGCCATTATGCCTTCACAGAAAGGCAGGGGCTAAGATGGAATAGCACAGCTTCCAGCATCACACGGGTCTGGGCTGGGACCTAGGAAGTCTGCTCTGAGGAGAACCTCGCCAACCCCTTGGGGCGCCACTGTAGGTGCTGACTGCAGCGATGCCTGGATGTTGCCCGCAGCCCAGCCCATACCCTAGAGAGGAGCACTACTGTTACTACTGAGTGCCATTAACTCCAGCAGGCAGGGGTGGTCTCTCATCCCTGTGCACAGTCTCTTCAAGCTCTGGTCCTTGGTGTCCCCAGAGGTGAGCTGAGACAGCCAGCTTTGTGGGGATGTGGCTGGGTGGCTGAGGGCCTGCACAGGTCCCTGAGGCCTGGTTTCCCTCTGCAGCACTGAGAAGGAATGAAAAGAAAACAAGTTCACCTCTTAGTCCTGATAGGCCTTTTCCAGAGACTTACCCCAGGCTCCTAAAAACCTTGCCACCTGAGGTGACAGTAGCCACAGCCACAGGGTGACAAGGGAGTGGACACCCCAGGAGCCGTCCACAAGGGGCAAGGCTGCTCGCACCCTGCAGTCAGATCAGGTTCAAATGTGTGAAGACACCAGAAGTGAGCGGTGCAGGAGACGCTTCGACACTGCAGCCAGCTCCAGCCAGCCCTCCAGCAGGCGCTGGCCCTGGCCCTGGCCCGGCAGTGACTTCAGGAAACCAGTGAGAGCAGCAGCCAATCGGAGGGCATGCAAGGGCCCTGTATGGACCCCAACCTGAGGCATTGATGCCACAAAACACCTCAGGCTGCCTGGGGAGGGAACACCCCAGAAGAATGAGGGATGGGGAAAGAGAGGGCAAGCGAGGGAGTCTAGAAAATGGGCAGAAGTGGGCCTGGCGGGATGGCTCAGTGGTCTAAAGTGCCTGCTTGGGAAAGCTTAGGTGGCTTCAGGGACTGCGGTTCGATCCCCGGCACCACATGCTGTGCCAGCGCTGCCCTCGGGGCGGGCTGAGCCAGCCATGAAAATGAGTGAATAAGCAAACAAGGGCTCTGAAACAAGAAAAAAATAATAATAAATAAAAATAAAATAAAATAATTCTTTAAAAAAGAAAGAAAATGGGCAGAAGACAGGCAGGAGCCACGATAAGGTAAGTGCTGGGGTGGACAGACGCACCCTTGTAGGAAGCTGAAGCGGGAGGACTCCAAATTTAGCTACAGTCTGAGCAGTTTAGGAATTTAGTGAGAACGTATCTCAAAATAAACAAGAAAAGGGGCCCGGCGGGATGGCTCAGTGGTCTAAAGCACCTGCTTGGGCGGCTTCAGGGACCATGGTTCAATCCCCGGCACCACATGCTGCGCCAGCCCTGCCCTCTAGGGGGCGGGCTGAGCCGGCCATAAAAATGGGTGAATAAACAAAGGTTCTGAAACAAGAATAAAAATAATGGGCCCGGCAGGATGGCTCAGTGGTCTAAAGCGCCTGCCTAGTAAGGCTTAGGCGGCTGTAGGGACCACGGTTCGATCCTCAGCACCACATGCTGCTCCAGCCCTGCCCTCAGGGCAGGCTGAGCCGGCCATTAAAATAAATACATAAACAAGTAAAAGTTCTGAAACGAGAAATAAATAAAGAATAAAAATAATAAATAAAATTAAAATAAAAAAATAAACAAGAAAAAAGGGCTGGGGGTTAGCTCACTGCAGAGGCCACAGGTTCAGGCCCCGGTGCTGGGGTAGGGATTGGGTAGGTATGTCTAGTTCCTTTGTCCTTACTGTGATGAAAGCATGGGCCGGGGACTAGCAGGATGGCTCAGTGGTCTAAAGCGCCTGATTGGGAAAGCTTGGGCGGCTTCAGGAACCGCGGTTTGATCCCCTGCACCACATGCTGCGCCAGCCCTGCCCTTGGGGCAGGCTGAGCCGGCCATAAAAATGAGTGAATAAACAAAGGCTCTGAAACAAGAAGAAAGAAAGAAAGAAAGAAAGAAAGAAAGCGAGCATGGACCACGGGGCTTGTTAGCCACGGAGCTGTCAACTGAGCCCTGGCTGTGCTCCAGTGATGGGGTTAGGTGAGGCTGGACTCACGGCGCCCCGGACGGCGTGGGCAGCTACACCGGCCAAGGCTGGGCTGCGTGTGTAGGCTGCTAGTGTGCTGCCCAAGACAGCAGTAGCGCTGGAGAGGCACCGGCAGCCCCACCTCCTGCTCCTTTCTTCTCAGACCAGGTGGTGGTTTGTAAGACTTTCGGTTTATAAACATGTTTGCTGGGTGCAGTGGCACAGGCCTGCAGCCTGGGTTTACCCAAGAGCTGTGGGTGTGAGTTCAAAGCCCACCTGTGGACAGAGGCGGCAGAACAAGACTCTGCTAATCAATCAATCAATGCTCTTTCTTATTAATATAATAATTTCATGCAGTCTTTATGTTTGTTTTTCCTCTGAAAATCTGAACAGATTCCATGTTTGATTTTAGACTTTATGGATCAAGAAGGACAAATGTTTCCTCTCCTGTGCTTGGTTCAATTGGTGTGTATGTGTGTGTGTGCAACTTCAGACTAAACACAGAGCCTTTGCCTCACCTATTTGCCCATCCAATTTAGTTAGTTAGTTAGTTAGTTAGTTAGCTAGTTAGAGACAGGCTCTCACTAAGTCCCTAAATCACTCAGTATGTGCTTGAACTTGTAGTCTTCCTGCCTCAGCCTCTCAGAGTTCTGAAATTGTGGCCACACCCCACCATGACAGCTTCAAGCTCTGGAAGGAATGCTATTTTGGAAGAAGAGAGCATACCAGAAAGGAAAAGAAAGAGGAACGGGCTTGGAAGCAGCCACATGAAGGAACGCTCCTTTCCAGTTGGCCCAAGACAAACCCTAAACATGCTCTCCTGACCCAGGAAACCTCACAGCATCAGGCAGCTAGACAGGCACACGCTGGGGTGTTCACATCGAGAACACTGCATATTTACCTGGCAGGGGAGATGCCATGATCACGAAGGCGGTTTCCCAGGGTGAGGCTCATCCATCGAGCCAGCCATAAAAATACATAAACAAACAAACAAAAGTTCTGAAACAAGAAAAAAAATAAAATAAATAAAGCTATGGTGATAAAAATGGTGTGGGAGTAGGACTGACCAGAGAGCTCAGCAGACTAAAGTGCCTGCTTAGGCAGAGCACAGTGGCTGGGGCTCAATCCCATTGTGCTGTGCCAGCCCCATTCCCCTGGGGTATGCTGAGATGGCAATTGAGACTAGGGGTAGTGGTACATGCCTGGGATCCCAATGCTTGGGAGGCTGAAAACAGGAGAATCACTACAAGTCTGATCTACATAATGAGACCCTGTAGGCCCTGTACTAAATATTTAAAAAAAAAAAAAACGTGTGGGATGCCGGGCGTGGTGGCTCATGCCTGTAATCCCAGCACTTGGGAGGCTGAGGCAGGAGGATCGTTGTGAGTTCGAGACCAGCCTGGGCTACAAAAGTGAGCTCAAAGCCAGCCTGAACTGCACAATGAGACCCTGTCTCAAAAAAAAAGGTGTGGGAGCCAGGGAGATAGCTCAGTGGCATAAGTGCCTGCCTGGCAAGTACGAGGTCCTGAGTTTGACCCCCAATCCTGCATGCTGTGCCAGCCCCAGAATCCTGGGTGCACCGTGCCAGGCATAATGGAGCTTAGCATTAGGGAGACTGAGACAAGAGGGTTGCTATGAGTCCAAAGACCCTGTCTTGAAATATTAAAATAGATAGATAAATGATAGATAGAAGAGAGAGGGCTGGGGAGATAGCTCCGTGGCACAAGTGCCTGCCTGGCAAGTGCAAGGTTGTGAGTTTGAACCCCGGTCCCACCAAAAAAAAAAAAAAAAAAAAAAGAAGAGAGAGAGAGAGAGAGAGAGAGGTATTACTCAGCCATAAAGAAGGATAAGGTGGAAACTTTTAGAGGTAAATGGATGCAATGCGAGACCATATTCATAAGTGAAATGAACCAGATAGAAATGTGTAAGTATCACACTGTCTCCTAGTGTGAGAGGCTGAAAGAGTAAATAAGATCCAAGATCGAGGCTGGGGAGATAGCTCTGTGGCACAAGTGCCTGACTGCCAAGTGCAAGGTTGTGAGTTTGAACCCCAGCCTCAGGAAAAAAAAAAAAAAAAAAAAAAAGATCCAAGATGTACAACAGGCATTGAAAGTGGGAAGAAATGTCAGAAGGAAAGAGAAGTTGGGCTGGGAGAATGGAGGAGAAAAGGAAGGAAAAAGCAAAAACAATATATACATACATAATATATATTATATATAACAGTTAAAATTGCTATACTACTAATTTGTCTTAGTTCATTGAAAAAGAAAGGGTTGTACTGATATCACTTGAACAATTAAATGCTAATACCGTGTGCTGTAACTCATTTAGAAATAGCAATACACAATGTGTTAACCATTGTTACTCTCCTAACATCTTGTTTTAAAATTTTGTTAAAATAAAATTACTTTTCAAAAATGCAGAATGGTGCAGGGCCTGAGGGTTCAGCTGAGGCTCCTGGTCACTGATCACGCACGGACGCGTGGGGCACCAGAACGGGCCACCATGAGCACTGAGCTCAGCCCGGCCAGCCCACTGCGTGCACCTCACATGTGAGCGGATCCCTGTAGAAAAGGAACCGATGATTCCCAAACCAGGAGAGGTGCTGTGCAGAAGGAAAGGACATTCCAGAAGGAATGGGAAAAAACCTGTTGCACAGGAATAAATTCTGCATGAAATGCCAGATATGGTGACACCCGCCTGTGATTCTAGCACCCTGGAGACTGAGGCAGGAGGGCTGCCCCAAGTTCAAGGCAAGCCTACGCTATACAGAGAGTTTAAGGACAGCATGAACTGTATAACAAGATCCTGTCTCAAAAACCACTAAAACTGTGCGTTTAAAAAAAAAAGAAACACACACACAAACAAAGTTTAAAAAAAGTGTGTCTTAGTTACCTTTTGCTTGCTGCTGGAACAAATACCTGACACTCAAAATGAAGGAAGGAAAGGTTTATTTAGCTCACAGTTTGTGGAGGTTTCCATCCATACTCGGCTGGCCCAAGGCTGAGTGGAACAGGGCAGAGAGCATCCAGTTCATGGCGGCAGCACAGCAACTAAATGGTGGCAGAGACAGCCAACCAAACAGGGCAGCAGAGAGCAACAGCTCACGTCTGTCTCTCTGTCTCTCCTTATATTACATTCAGGCTCTCCGCCTCAGCCTCCGCCTTAGGCTCCACCCATAATCCCAGAAGTACTGAGACCCATAATCCCATCAGTACTAAAACCCATAATCCCAGGGATCATGGATCAAGTTTCAAACTCTAGAAGTGCCCACCCCCTGACTCATGAGGCTTTGGGGGGACAACTAGACATAAACCATAACAAAGTGGAATGAAGAACGGATCCACGCTGCCTCACAAACAAACTTGGAAACATGCCAAGTGAACAAAACCAATCGCTGAAGACTGCACGCAGCTCACTTCCATTTCCATTACCTCCTTATTGGTGCAATTAGTTAAATATAGGATGAACCAAAATTTCACATTTTTACTAATTTGTAGAAGACAACATAACAGGAAAAATAAAGGGACAATTTTATCAAATTCATTCAATAGTTTTTCTGTGTATTCCCCTTTTATTTTTTTTTTTGTGGGACTGAGGTTCGAACTCATGATCTTGCACTTGCCAGGCAAGCACTTGTGCCATGGAGCTATCTCCCCAGGCTCTGGGTCCTTTTTTGTTTTTGAGACAGGGTGTTGCTATGTAGTTCAAGTTGGTCTTGAACTCACTATGATCTTCCTGCTTTAGCCTCCTGAGTGCTGGGATTAGGCATGTGCCACTATGCCTGGCATTTGGTTACTTTCTTTTACTAATCTGTGTTTATCTTATTTATTAAAAAAAAAAAAACTATAATTTTGTGCTACAATCTATAAAAACTATTATCACAAATACATTAAAGGGCCCAGCAGGATGGTTCAGTGGTCTAAAGCACCTGCTTAGGAAAGCTTGGGCAGCTGCAGGGACCGTGGTTTGATCCCTGGCACTACATGCTGCACCAGCCCTGCCCTCAGGGCAGGCTGAGCTGTCCATAAAATTAAATAAATAAACAAAATTTCTAAAACAAGAAAAAAATAAAAATAAATACATTAGATATATAATTTTTATACTTCACAAGAACTCAGTGGTATTCTTTTACAGTACAAAATGACCAAATAGCCAACTGTGTTGGCACGTAACCGCAGCACCTGGAGCTGAGGCAGGAGGATTGCCATGACTTCAAGGCCAGCCTGAACCACATAGCAAGATCTTGTGTCCAAAAAGATAAAAATAGGGGCCAGGGAGACAGCTCCATGGCACAAGTGCCTGTCTGGAAAGTGCAAGGTCATGAGTTCAAATCCTGGTCCCACCAAAAAAAAAAAAAAAACCACAAACTAAAAAAGATAAAAATAACGGGCACATTTGGGACACTGACACTCAATAGCAGGGTATCTGTCAGGGCTTACTAGAGTAAGATAGAACATAAGACATACAAATATCTCAGAAGCAAGACTGACTTCCGATGCTCAGCCAGAGCTGGGTGAAGAGCTCAAAGGGCATCTACGCACCAGAGACTGAAGGGTTCGTTCCAAGATCTGGAAACCACTGCAGTGTTCTGTGCTTGTCTGTATCAGGAGGCCAAGGGTCTGCGGCAGAAGGCTGAGAAGTTTACCCCTGAAAGCCAACAGATCCAAGGCAGAAGCTGAAGAGTCGGTGCCATAAACCAGGAGCCATCGCCCCGAAGGGTGGAAGCCCATCCGGCCATTTCTCTTTTATACCATCCAGGCAATGAGCTGACCTGGGGCAGGTCCTCTACCTCCAGGGTGCAGATTGCTGACCCAGCTTGGATAAACTTGTAACCTCCTTAAGTTGACACAATCCACTGACCACTATAGGAGGGAAGTGGCAAAGGATCTGTGAAATTAAAAACTGAAAAAGGGAGAAATGTTAGCGTAGCAGAGAGAAAAGACTGTTATGAAATGGACAGATCAGGGGCCTGGCAGGATGGCTCAGTGGTCTAAAGCGCCTGCTTGGGAAAGCTTGGGCGGCTTCAGGGACCGCGGACGGCAGTTCTATCCTCGGCACCACATGCTGGGCCAGCCCTGCCCTTGGGGCGGGCTGAGCCAGCCATAAAAATGAGTGAATAAACAAATGAAGGTTCTGAAACAAAAATAAAAATAATAAATAAAATTTTTTTAAAAAGGCAAATACAAGCCGGGCGTGGTGGCTCACGCCTGTAATCCCAGCACTCGGGAGGCTGAGGCAGGAGGATTGGTGCGAGTTCGAGACCAGCCTGGGCTACAAAAGTGAGCTCAGGACCAGCCCCAACTGCATAGCGAGACCCTGTCTCAAAAAGACAAAAAATAAATAAATAAATAAATAAATAGGCAAATATAAGCCAAAGTGGTGGTGCACACCAATAATCCCGCCACTTGGGAGGCTGAGACAGGATGATCCCTAAGTTCCAGACCAACCTGAACTACATAGTGAGATCCTGCCTGTCTCAGTTACTTTTTACTCGTTGCTGGGACAAATACCTGACACCCAAAATGAAGGAAGGAAAGGTTTATTCAGCTCACAGTTACTGGAGGTTTCAGTCCATATTCGGCCAGCTCCAAGGCTGAGTGGCACATGGCAGAGAGCAACAGTTGATGGTGGCAGAATAGTAACAAAATGGTGACAGAGGCAACTGACCAACCAGGGCAGCAGAGAGCAATAGCCTGAGTCTCTTTGTCTCTCTTTAAATTACAACAGGCTTTCCAACTCAGCCTATCTTCCTTAGGCCACACCCATAGTCCCAGAAGTACTCAGACCCATAATCCATCAATACTAAAACACATAATCCCAGTGGATCATGAGTCAAGTCTCAAACTCTAGAAGTCCCCACCCCCATGATTGCATGAGGCCTTGGGGGGACAACTAAACATAAACCATAACACTGCCTCACAAAAAAACTAAGAGGCAAATACAGTATTGTAAATAAAAAAGTAGGCAAAAAAATAGTCGATATAAAAGACATAAGTAGCCAGGCGTGGTGGCTCACTCCTGTAATCCCAGCACTCGGGAGGCTGAGGCAGGAGGATTGGTGCGAGTTCGAGACCAGCCTGGGCTACAAAAATGAGCTCAAGGCCAGCCTCAACTGCATAGTGAGACCCTGTCTCAAAAAGACAAAACAAAACAAAAAATAAATAAATAAAATAAAAGACATAAGTGTGTCTCGTGTACACAAGAATGGACTGGTTGAAATAACACCTGCCTGGGTGATTCAGGGTAAACTGCTAGGAGGTCAAATCCAGAAGGAGCAGACTGATGGAGAAGAAAACAGCAGAGGTCGCCCAGGTCTGGGAGGATGGGGAGGAAGAGGACAGCTGCTAAAAGGCACAGAGTTCCGCCTCAGAACACTAAACATGGCCTAATGTCGAGTGTGCTGATAGCTGCACAACTCTGGGAAGACGGGAAAAACCACTGTAACTTGGGATAAACTGTTAAGTAGTTTAAAATGAGGGAAGAGCCAGGTGTGGCGGCACCTGCCTTATCGGCCTCCCAATAAGGAAATCAGGCTGGAGTCTGAAATTCCCTTCCAGCGTCGACCGCCCCGGCTGCGTCTCCACGCAAGGCCTGGACAGCTCCTTCGCGTGTGCGGGCAGCGTGGCTTCATACAGCGCTGGACCTGGAAGGGACGGTATGAATCAGGCGCTCCTACTTTCCGATGTGACGTTTGAGGAAACTCAGCCTTAGAGAGGTTACACAGCAAGAAGCTCTAAATAAAGGGAATAAGTCTAAAAAGCGCTCCCTCTGAAAGGCTGTGCCCCACGCAGGACCTCTGCACGCTAGTTCTTCCCTTCGGTCATCCTTTTGTTCTTCATTTATTTCTTGACTGCCTGGAAGGCTCTGAAGAGTGAGACATTAATTAGATTTGGCCACTGACCAGGAGGAACTCAAAGCACAAAAGAGATTTCAAGATGAATATCCTGAGTGAGAAATCCAAAATATAAATAATTTAAGTAGAAAATAGAGATGAGAAGTCGAAGGAGGGAGACTTTCTGGAGATGAGAAAAGAATGTAGAAAACAAGGGAGTGGAGGAAAAGAATAAAAAACCAGCAAGATGCATTTGCGTACCTGTGTGTGTGCCCCGTTTCCCAGTGGGAGAGCAATCATTAGGTACCACAAACATGGACCAGTAAAAATGAATGGGCATTGCAGGTTGCGGAGAGCTCAGCCGCCAGACTGGGTGATGACGGCCTCTGGGGAAGCGCGGCTGGGCACAATCAGGACAGGCGGAAGGATCCGAGCTCACGGGGAGGACGGGCTCAACCGAGGCTGCGTGGGCGCCCGCGGCGCCAGCGCAGGCGGAACCCGGCCGAGGGCCAGGCTTCCCCGTTTCGTGGCTTGGCCTCTTCAGCCTTCTCAGCTGTGGTGAGGTGGAAGGCCCCCGTGGGAGCCGCGCTTAGCACGCCCCGCTAGCCCTGCACCTGGCCGGACCCAACTGTCCGCTCCGGAACTGCCCAGGGCAAGCGCGCTCCTGCTCAAGGGTCCCAGGTGCGTCTGCCCCAGGCCCAGGACGGCGCCCTTGTTGGTAGAGGTCCTTGCTGGCTATGCTCAGTTTTCCTGCCTGGCATTGTGATTGTGATGATGGTGAACCCTCGGCTGCATCCCTGCGCTTTGTGAGAAGCGGCAACGCTGTGCCCAGCTTCACGCAAGACTGGCATAGGACGTCACAGCCCTGCCTCGGGGCAGGGGACACCCCCTGTCGGACCTGCAGCGGGCCTGTGGGTGCTTACAGCTCTCCCCACCCTGGCTTTACTTTCTAAGGGCTCTACAGGCAGGGCTATATATGGGACAGGCAAAAATATTGTGTTTATAAATACACAGACCGGCCTTGAGGGTGCTGGGCTCTAGCTCGAGAGACAGAGGTGCGCCCCCTGGCCACACCCCACCCCACGGCACCCACTGCACCGAGCTGGGCCTTCGCTCCCTCCGGTTGGAAGAGGTAGCAGGGTGGGGTGTTCAGAACCTTGTTCTCTATTCTTTTGTGCCTTTGAAAAGCACGACTCATATGCATCATTTATTTATTTTTAAGTTTAAAACTGTGGCACGTTTCTGCTTTTCCATAACCAAGTCCACAGAGGGCTGTGTCTCCGCCTTTGCCTTCAGCAGCTCCTGCCTTTGTCCACAGCCAAAGTCGCAAAAGGCAGGGCCCGGGTCTTGCTTTCACCGTGTCAATTTAGAACCCTTCTTTGAGCCGGTCTTCCCAGCTGGAGGACGAGTGGCCCTTGCCACCATCCCCACAGGGGAAGCTTAGAGGACTGCCTATCTACTGGTAAAGGATTTCATGATCTGGGGATGAAAGAGAATATATTAACACAAAATACTCCTGCTTTTTAAGTCCACATACTTCGAGGGAAATCTAATACAAAGGCATCAGATCCATTTACGGTTGCCCCACTGAAGGGGAATGTCAATTAGTGACATGAACAATTGTCATTTTCTTTGTAAGCCCACTCAACCACTGGGGCTGCTGGAATTGTGCGATCCGAGCCTTCTGTGTTTGAACAACGACATCTCAGACTGACCCTCCTGAAACAGCCAGGAAGCTGCCCACCTCAGCTGCAGGCCTGGGCTGAGAGTCAGGGCTTGGTGGTCCCGCAGGCCTGGACAGCACGGGCCCGCTGTGCCCAGGGCTATGTCCCGGTCCCTCACACCCTTCCTCCCACGCATCCTCCTGCAGGTTGGGGCATGGATGTCACTGGCTGCTTGACTAGGCCCGGCGTCCTCCCTGTGAGCGGAGAGACATAGACATGAGTCCCTTGTCAGTTCCAGGACAGAAGGGGTCCCCTCCTCAGGCACAAGGCCCAGCCGGCTCATGGTGCATCTCTGCCACAGTGTGCACCCAGGGCTTAGCCGTGTCTGCGATTCCATCTTCAGATCACAGAGTGGGAAAAACGGGCAAAGCCTGAGTCTTGGGCAGTCTGAGTGCATGACCCACCTCCCTGGCTCGTGTCCCCCTTTCTGTCCAAGACAGTTCAGGTAGAAGGACTCGGCCTTCTGCACCCCCTCTTCTCCGAGAGCTTCAAGGGGGTGGGGTGAGCCCCACTGCCACCCAGCCTCCTTCCTCTAGCTGCCTGGCTGCTCGGCCTCCCGGCAGTAGCCAAGCCCCCGTCCGCCTTCCCGCAGCCCAGCCCGTTTTGCGTTGTGGCTGCCTGCTTCCATTTGCCCCTTTTATTCTTCAGGTTTTCCTTGACTCTGATGTTTTCCCCCTTGCTGCACAACAAGCCCTTCTGATCTCTGTGAAAGGCAAACCCGTGTCATTCTTCCAAATCATCATTGTATGACATGTTTTTATATCAGCCAGACAAAGGAGCTATTTGATCAGGGGGTATGGTGTGTGATTGTAAGAAATTCAGCTAGTCGGTGGCAACCATTGTTCCCCAAGCGGCTCCCTGACCCCATTCTGTTCCTGGAAAAACTCCCTGAGTGTGGCCTCTATTCACGGAGTCACCGCAGCCCGGCGCACCCCGAGCATGCCCAGTTCCCCCCAGTGTCACCGATAGCTGCCTGCGGCCGCCCTTTAACTCTTACATCAGCATCAGGTTTCCAAGCCCACAGCTGTTATCACTGCGGAGCTGGGGGGCCAGGCCTAGAGGCGTGCTCTCTGCTCTCCCTCTTATCTTGGAGAAATTCAACCTTCCTTTGAGATGGTCATTTGGAAATTACCGTCTGCTGCTCTCTGAGCAGCAGGCCTGGCTTCCCCGACTGTCCCTGAGGAGGAGCCTCCCGAGTGCAGCCACCTCGAAGGCCCCTGGCTGGCTGAGTGGCAGTAGCAGGGATGCAGCGTCAGACACACAGCGCCCTGAGGATGAGGCTCCCACACACCTCCTTTAAGCACTTGCAGTATGGCCAGGTTCCTCTGTGTAGAAGGCTTCACTTTGGCCTTTGGCCTCCACCCACTGTAGAAAATGAGAAAGGAGACCTGTGTTAGTGGACATGTCCACTGTGTTCCTGTGTGCTCTTAGCCATGCCCTCGGGCCGTTAGAGCTATGTGAAGTATACCCAAATACACGGGCCTGGTCAGCCTGCAAACAAGCTGGCTGACTGAGACGCAAACCAATCCTTCTAAAGGTCTGGCTTGTCAGTCATAGTGCCGTATACCTGTGCTTTCAGCACTCTGGGAGGCTGAGGCAGAAGGACTTCAGGTGAAAGCCCAGTCTGGAGAATGTAAGGACTTAGAAAGACCCTGCCTGAAGGAAAAAAAAAAAAAAAAAATGTTTACAAGAACTGGAGATAGAGCTCATTGTGAAGGCCCTGGGTTCAATCCTCAGTACCATCATAGATAGCATAGACAGACAGATGGTACAGAGATAGATAGGTAGATATGTAGATAGATGATAGATAGATAGATAGATAGATAGGTCCATGTCCAGCCTGCTCAGAGTGTGTGGATGTTAGCATCACGCATGTATAGAACAATTCAGAGAATACTGGAAGATTCTTCTGAAGTGTCTAGAAAGCAAATAGCTTGGGGATTTTCCTCATTATCACCGTGCTCATCGACAGAGACAGTGATCTCTATTCAGGATCACTCAGAGCCAGCTTCTGGCTCATCCCCCCCCCCCCGCCGCAGCTCATTTTTAAATTCATTAAGTGCTGCTTTTTTCCTTAAAAGCTGGCATTAGATTATTAGACTGTTGTCATTTGTCTGCATCAACTGTGTGGAAGTCAGGACCACAAGCCAGAAACGTACCAGACTCCAAAGCGGCTCCTCTGCCCTCCCCACACCAGTGTCCTGTGCCTGGAGCCAACCAAATGGCTTTTCCAGTTAGAGCCTTGCTTGGCTTCTCCCAGGTAATTTCTTTCTGGCCGTGGGGACACTCACAATACAATACTGGAAACACCACACATGGCGCTGGGGATGTAGCTCAGTGGTAGAGTTTGCCGAGTGTGCATAAGGCCTCAACTTTGAACCCAGCACCACAAAACAACAAATAAACAGAAATGACAAAACAATGTTTACTAGTAGCCAAAAGTGGTGTCATACGGGGCCCGGTGGGATGGCTCAGTGGTCTAAAGCGCCTGCTTGGGAAAGCTTGGGCGGCTTCAGTGACCGCGGCTCGATCCCCGGCACCACATGCTGCGCCAGCCCTGCCCTTGGGGCGGGCTGAGCCAGCCATAAAAATGAGTGAATAAACAAACAAAGGTT